>JAODAL010015014.1:0-85366 GCA_025379985.1 Phyllomedusa bahiana
CAAAATCAGTGATGCTACAGTTCTACCCGCAGAGAACTGGAGTTTGATGCACAACCCAAGATTAAGCAATAGTCTCAAGGTGCCACGCTTGTAGTGCTAGAGAAAATAGAAGATCACCAAAATATGTACAGCACCTCCCCAGCCCAAGTGGAGGATCTCAGGAGTAGCAACTGCTTATCTGAATGTAGAGAGATGACTGTCTCAGTCTTCAGAGTCCCAGAGCATATGTGAACAGGTAGACCCCCAGAAGCTGGATTTCAACTATAGGCCAACTGGGATCCTCTAGGGATACTGGGTCAGGTGCAGGATTGTATGGTTGTAGCAGGTCTGAGAAAAATAACAATAGACCAGATAAGTTCCACTGTTAAAACAACCAGAGAGTCCAGGTGGAATATATAGGAGTCTCTGTCCTTCGCACCAGGTGTCTGAGACCCTCAGCTGCAGCTAGCAATTGCTAACTAGACTTATGTACCTGTTTATCAGCAGGTTCCAGATCCAGAGGAAGTCTCTTTCCCTTCAGGAGATAGTCAGTCATACTGTCTCACATCAGGCTGTAGGCCACAGTCTGCTGCTGCGTTAAGGCCTCTTCTCCTTTCCTCAAAGGCCACTATACCAGCCTCCATGATAACTGCCCACAGCTGGTATTGATCAGTTTATAGCACAAAGATTTGTAGAAAAAGTCAGATGGAGAAGGATTTTATCAGGATTCCTGTGGAGCTTAGCACCAGCACAACCTCACTCCATGACAGTTAGGCCACGCCCCTTCTCCATAGGTTTTAATGGGTCTCTGTCGCTCCTTTTCTGATTGGCTGAGCTAGCCGAGCCCCCGCTTGCTCAGCAAATCACCTCTTTTCAGCATTTTTACAGTATTTTGAACTGTCCCGCCGTGAATTCTAATTGGTCTAAACTTCTCCATAGGCTAGAATGGGTCTCTGTCGCTCCAATTCTGATTGGCTGAGATAGCCAAGTCCCGGTAGCTTAACCATCAGCTTTTTACAGCATTTTTACTGTATTGATTTGAACATATCCCGCCATGGATTCTGATTGGTCTAAAACTTCCCCATAGGTTTTAATGGTTCACTGTCGCTCCGAATCTGATTGGCCAGTTTATGCCGACCAATCAGAATAGCTTTCAGAATTTGAATTACTGTATTTCCTGGCAATTTCCAATATCCTAATTATTGAATTAGGATATTGGAAAGTGATTTTGTTAAATGTATTTTTTATTTTTATAGGTTTTCAGCTCTTTTCCTGAGAATGTTGAACGCCTTTTAAAGGCGATTTTTGATTCATACTCCGCACCGACCTCTGGAATGATTTCTCGCTGTTCCAGACTGTCTCGCATCGGAACTGTTTTTCGGCGCAGTCCCGCACGGCGCCTAAGTCCCACACTGCGCCCATGTCCCCGCACTGTGCCCCACACACACTGGCGAGGCGCAGCGAACTTTTGCCCGCATGTACGAGCGCACCGCCTCGGACGGCGAATCTTAGGCGCAGCGCCGCACTGCGCCTCGGTCCCCGCACTGCGCCCCACACACTGGCCAGACGTGGCGGACTTTTCCCCGCATGTATGACCGCTCTACCTCCGGCGCCGAATCATGGGCGCAGCGCCGCACTGCGCCTCAGTCCCGCACTGCGCCTAACACATTGGCGAGGCGCGGCGGACTTTACATGGAATGTATGAGCGCGCCCCGGCCCCGACATAAATCAGGCGCAGATTCCGCCGGGAAACTGGCGGAAAAGTGTGCCCCGACCTGGCGAGATTCATACATGTCGCCCATTGTGTCATGCTCAAATATGCATAGGGAGCGTTTTTTGGTCTTCATACAATGCTGTGTTTTAGTATGACATGCACATGAAAGCCGCCGCTCTTAGAATCGCTTCACTTCTCTGGGCACTTACATGGGCATAACTGACTAAATAACTGAAGCGGGAACGCAGCCTGACAAAGTCAGTTCAGCGCCAGCTGGAAAGAAACAAGATGAGGGCTAAGATCCTACAATAGCATCAAAGAACACCATAGTATGTTCCTGGAGCCGGCACAGTTTGCAGCACAGTAAGAGGACGTCACAGCAGGGGGTCATTCCACTAGCTTTACACCATCACCAGATGATTCCACAGAATATGACAGAACCTGTTCTGTTAAACGCTGATACATGTAGAGGCCCCATGAAAGAGAGGTGACGGTGTTGGCAGTAATTTTGCGTTGACGTCAGTGATAATTTTGCCCTTCCTTTCATCCGTCAGTGTCCGCTTTCAATTGGTCAATAATCCATCATTATTGCTAAAGCCAAAAACAAACAGGAGTTGACCCAAAACAGATAAGACCAGTAAAAAGGATATTTGCATGTCTTCTGTGTTCTGTATCCACTCCTGCTTTTGGCTAGCTAATAATCAGACAATCCTGATCCTTTTCATTCCTTCTGACAGATGAAAAAAAGAGGAAAACCAAACATAGTGACAACGTCATAGAGTGGTGGAGGGTGGAAACTGCATTAGAAAACCTCAGGGTGTTCCAGTGAGACAGCGGTCAGTTGGCAGCAGCATGGGTAGGCCAAAGAGTGGCACAATGACAAATTCTGGAGGTGGCAGCAACATCTGGAGCCCACAGAGTGGCAAAATGACAAATTCTGAAGTTGGCAGCAACATCAGGAGTCCACAGAGTAACACAATGAATGAGTGTGGAGGCGGGTGGCAATACCAGTCCCTGGTAAAGACGGTGGGTGGCAGATGTAGCAATTGGCAGCAGATGTGTGGCATCAGGCAGCATCAGAATAGTGGCTGAGGCAGGTAGTAAGAATCCAGACTCATTTCTCAAAGTTTTGGGGAAGTGTCATGGCTGATCTAATCTGATGCATAAGGCATTGGTGTGTGGAAATCCTGGCCGATCCATGCCTGATTCATCTTGACAAAGATCAGTCTCTCCACATTTCGGGTGGACAAGCGGGTTCTCCTTGGGGTAACGATGGTCCCCGCCGCACTGAACACCCGCTCTGATGCTACACTACTGGCCGGGCAGGACAGCTTCTCCACTGCAAACTCGGCAAGTTGCGGCCCTACATCAAGTTTGGCTGCCCAGTAGTCCAGCGTATCTTCTACCTGGGGTGGCAGAGTGCTACCCAAGTAGGCCAGCACCTGATGGTTCAGGGTTTGCTCCAGGTCCTGCTGCTGCTGAGTACTCTCCTCACTTGGCGGGTGAAGGAAGCTGCTCATCAACGACTCCAGACTTAGGCTGCTGCTGATGGAGCTGCTATTGCTCCTATCCCCCCACCTCCCCACGGCAGCCGTGGCAGTGGTACGTGAGCGATGAGGAACCCCCCCGGTCAGACCTGTCAGAGGATGGACAATGGCGCACATAGGCACACGGGATTTCTCTATAGTACGCCAGTTTCTCCTCCCTCTTGGCAGCTGGAAAAAAGGTTCCCATTTTGGACCAGTAGCGAGGGTCCAGGAGGGTGGAGAGCCAGAAGTCATCCCTCTGCCAGATGGTGACTATTCTGCTGTCACTAGCAAGGCAAATCAGCATGCAGCGGGCCATGTGCGCAAGTAACTCTAATGGACACCCTGCCTGTATACTCCCTGCCTCCACTGTATGCTGCCATGGTGTGGCTGGGTCATCTGCCTCGTCTTCCTCATCTTCCTCTTCCTGCTTCTCCTGCCCCTCCACTCCTGTCCCCTGAGTAGAAAAACTACTCTTTTCGCCAGACACTGCTTGTGCTCCAATGCCCTCCTCCCCCTCCTCCAGTTCAGCCCCCACTGGACTCATATGGCCGTGAGATGTAGTAGCCACGTCTCCAGTCCTCTGACCAGACAGATTTTGCTGCATCTGTTCCAGGACATGAAGCAGTGGAATGACGTTATTTATCCTCTAGTACTGGCGACTGACAAATAACGTGGCCTCCTCAAAGGGCCTGAGCAAACGGCAGGTGTCACGCATGAGCTGCCACTGGCTGACATCAAAATTACACAGGGGAGTACTCCTGTCCATTTTTAGAATGTCTTACAGATGGGTGGAAGAATTCAGTAACCTTTTGACAACCAGATTGAACACGTGCGCCATGCAAGGCTCATGGCTCCGGCCTCCTCAGTGCAGCATGGATACTATGTTCCTTCCATTGTTTGTCACCATGGTTCCAATTTGCAGTTATCTCAGAGAAAGTCACACATTGATTTTGTGTTGCATGACGCTGAGCAGTTCCTCCCCTTTGTGACTTTGTTCGCCCAGGCAAACCAGGTGTAGAACTGTGTGACACTGCCATGCCCTGCACATGTGGTATGATGGAGCAGCACTTAGGCTTGTGGAGGCTGAGGTGGCGGTGGAGAAGGAGGCGGACATTGGCGCAGTAACAGTAGTTAGTTTGAAAACATGGAGGAGATAGCGGCATCTCCTGTTCTAGTTGCTGGTGTGGCTGGGCAGGAAGCACATTCACCCAGTGGGCCATAAAGGACATGTACTGGCCCTGACTGTAGTTACAGCTCCACACGTCCGCGCTGCTGTACACCTTGAAAGACACCAATAGGCTCAAGGACTGTCCCGCCTTCTGTTTTAAATATTTCTGCAGGGCTGGTACTGCCTTTTTCGAAAATAAATAATGGCTTGGGACTATACACCTCGGCCCAACACTAGTTCTCTGAACAGTGCAGAGTCTACCACTTGGAAAGGGAGGGATTTCAGTACCAACAACTTCGACAGGAGCATGGTCAGCTTCTGCACCTTATGATGGTTGGACGCATACTGCTGTCTCTTGGCAATGACCTCGGTGAATGACTGCTGGCACCACGAGTGGCGAGGAGCAGGAGCATCTGGACGGTACATGATGGGAAAGACAAAAAGCTCCTTCCAGCAGAGGTGTTGGAGCCTTGGCTGGCTGCAATGGCATGCATGCCACTGGGTGCTGCTGCTGTTACTGCGGCGGCAGGATGGACCACCACTTCTAAGACACGTTTCTCCCAGGGCACTGGATGGTGTCGCTGCATGTGTTGACACAGGGCCGGGGTGCCAACGTTAGGTCTCTGGACACGCTTCACTTTCTGCCCACAGATTCTACATATACACATGTTTGGCTCCTCTGGTGTCATTGCAAAAAACTGCCACACCGCCGAGTAGGTGATTTTACCGCCAACACTCCACACTGAGTGACTACTCTCGCCGCTGCCTTAGTGAGCACATGTGCCTCTACTTTCTTGGACCTGCAAAGTGGGTGGTCTACCTCATGGACGTTTGGCTCCCAACCTCGCACTGCTGCCATCCTGCCTAATCACGGCCACACTACCGACTTGCTGGATGCTCCACTGCATGACAAGCAACTTGACGCCCTCTTCTCCCGACGATGATGATGAAGCCATTGCTTCACCCGGCTCCCAAGTGCTATTGGCTACATCGTCATTGATTTGTGTTTGTCCATCAATGCTGTCCTCCTCAATGGTCTCGGTATGCAGAGCCTGACCTCTCACAACATAACCTCTTATGCCACTCTCCACATCACTATTTGCCCGCCTACTGCAAAAAGCAGCAGATGTCTGCCCCACCTCTTTGTTGCCAAGTACCTCCTGACTGTCCTAAAATAGTTTGTTCTCGCTGTATAGTGGTGCAGAACCCCAGACCACAACTAGTTCTCTGACGGGGGAAACTGAATGAGAAGGGGGGCTAATCTTTAAAACTGTCGCTGTCTTCCAAATTTAAAAATTTTTTATGCAATTTTATGATTTTGTGTTTGGATTTATTTTTGTTTGTAAGTGACATTGGTGGGTTGATTTTTGTTAACATTTGTACTGAAGGAGTAATTATCTCTGTTCTATCTAGCTCTGCAAACTTTAAGTTTTTTTCCAGAGAAAAAATTTTTAATGGCATTGATAAGGTGTAAAATAGTAGAAATGAAGAATTTTGGGATACCACTTAGTTTTTCATGATTTTTCAATTGACCCAAAATTGTTTTCATTCTGGGTCCTGCCATCCGCTCTGGGCATTGCAAGGGAAGCCGGGCCCCTCACATATGCCAACCCCTTTTCCAAACCGGGGATTAGTTCTTTGATCCTTGAAGCTTTATGTTACTATTTTAATTTAGTTTTAAATACCCTAAGAAACACCAAGGAAATTTCAGTGTCATGGCCAAAATACACACACTCTATTTGACCCCCCAAATTAACCCATTTAAAAAAACAGACTAAATTAACCCTTAATTAAAAAAATACCCTACGAAAAAAAACAGGGGGAAATTGAGGGTTAGGGGGTAAAAAAAAACCAAACCCCTTTTATTTGACCCAAAATTAACCCACTGAAACAGGAAATTTAACCCCTTGGATATAAAATCCCCCAAAGAAAAAACGGGGAAAATTGAGGATATATGGGGAGAAATACACCCACCCAACTTTGGGGGTTTACCCCCAAAAACTAAAAAAAAAAGATAATGTTGGGGTAGCGTTAAATGTGTAAAACTTGAACCATGTGAAAACTTTTTGGCCCCGGTCGCTGATAAAAAGCAGTTTGTTTTAAATGTTTTATATAGAGCACAGATACAAAACGCTGGTTTAGGTAGAGGTTTGCAACTGACGATTCTGGGGTTCCCCCCCCCAAAACTGATAAAGCAGTTTTTTTTTAAATGACTTCAAAAGGAGCAGCAGCTAGATGCTTATCCCAGGAAGTCGTGAGAAGTGTGAGAATGAAAGGGATGGCATCCGATTTATAGGGCTTGAGTCCAAAATCAGCCCGCTGGTCGGTTTGGGTTCTGTCTTCAATGTCTTAGGGGGTTCCTTTTTCCCCACATTCTTCCCCCATGTCTCCCATTTGCTCGTTTTCCATTTTACAATAAAAAACGCTTGTTCCCGCGAATCCCCCTAAATCAGCTTTTGCGCAGAATAGAAGTTCTCCTGAAATTCTAAACGAATTCCACTTTGTTAGAATCGATTCTCGCATCTCTATTTGCAGTGATTGCCTCAAATATTTGCACAACAAAATAGTTGAGGGTACCGTTATTTTTGTCCAGGCTAGTTTCAATAATTTTTCTTTTTTTTTTTTCTTTTTTGTTAAACAACAATTGAAAGCAATGTCTGAATTTTATTAATTGGTTTTCAGTAAATTTATATTTATCATTACTTATGTCTGTACTTTTGTCAGTCAAATTAGTTCATTGACCATTGTGGGTTTTCTTTCTTAAACAAAAAATACCCCAACAATTTTTTACTCCCTTTAAGCCTGAGACAGTGAAGCATTTGGTCACAAGGAGGACTAAAAAAAACAAAAGTAGAATTTCCCCTGAGAGTTACAAAAAAAGTTTTTTTTTGCAGTATTGTTCAAAGATTGCAAACAATATAAAGTTAAAGGAACCATCATTTTTGTTCAGGCTACTTAGTTGTTAAAATTTAAACAAACTGGCCTGGACAAAAATGATAACACTCATAACTTTATATTTTATTGCACAACCTTTTGAGACAATCAGTGCAAACAAACAATTTTTGCAACTCTCAATGAGACTTCTGCTTTTAGATCACTCCTTGTGACCAATCTGCTCCAGCTGTCTCAGGTTTGAAGGGTGCCTTCTCCAGACTGCATGTTTCAGCTCCTTCCACAGATGTTCAGTAGGATTTAGACTAAAAAATCCGCTTCAGAAAAGTTCAATGCTTTGCTCTTAGCCATTTTTGGCTGTGCGTTTTGGATCATTATCCTGTTGAAGGACCAATGACTTGACTTAGACCAACTTTTCTGACACTGGGCAGCATACTTTGCTTCAGAAAGCTGTGATAGTCTTGAGAGTTCATTGTACTCTGCACAGACTCAAGATACCCTGTGCCAAATGCAGCAATGCAGCCTCCTCCATGTTTCACAGTAGATGCAATGTTATTTTCTTTGTATGCTTTATTTTTGTATCTGTAAACTTATAACTGATGTGACTTGCCCAAAAGCTCCAGATTTGTCTCATTTGTCCACAAGCCATTCTCCCAGAAGTTTTGTGGCTTTTCAGTATGTGTTTTAGCAATTTACAGTCTCGCTTTTTTATGCTTTCAACGGTAGCTTCCTCCTTGGTCATCTTCTACTAAGTACACTTTGGCAAAGGCAGAGATGGATTACATAATCACAATGATGGACCTTGATCTCGGAGTTCATGTCTTAACTTTTTGGAAGTTTTTCTGGGCTATTTGATTACCATTCATATTATCTGTCTCTTTAATTTGTCATCAATTTTTCTTTTGCAGTCACTTCCAGGAAGGTTGGCTAGAGTCCAATAGCCCTTTAATTTCTTAATTATATGTGCAAATGTAGTAACAGGAACATCAAGCAGTTTGGAGATGGTCTTATAGACTTGAGACAATTCTCTCCTTAATATCCTTTGGCCCATTTTCAGTGTGGTACACACCATGATATCAAACAGAACACTGAATAATTTTCACCTTTTAAGTAGACAAGCTGACTGACTACAAGTTTGCAGCCACAATATATTTTAACAT
The DNA here is from genome assembly GCA_025379985.1 of Phyllomedusa bahiana. Classification (NCBI taxonomy): domain Eukaryota; kingdom Metazoa; phylum Chordata; class Amphibia; order Anura; family Hylidae; genus Phyllomedusa; species Phyllomedusa bahiana. Next base: position 8,443 of record JAODAL010015014.1, read on the forward strand.
GTTCCTATGGTCATATTATTTTCAATCTTTTCTAGGTGTGCTGTCATTTTTGTCATGCCCAGTTTTATTAGACTTTTATTTTTATTTTTGTTGAGCCACAATTAAAACGAAAGACTGATTTTCATTCATTCATTCATTTTCAGTAAATTTAATAATACTTTTGCAGTTATTTGTTCACAACCTATTATTTTTAAATTGTAACCAAATTTCTTACAACAACACTGCAATCTAACTACACCCAAGATATTTAATTTTTATTCATTACAAGATGCATTCAAAATTATGTAATTGGGAGTAGAACTGAAACCTAAACAGTAAAACTCATCAAAAAAAAAAAAAAAAAAAACACAGTAAACAGAAAATTGGGACTTCCCAAAGCTTCCATTGCAAGAATACAATAACCTCAGCTTTTCATGTTATGCTTAAAGAAGTAAACTACTGGAGATGCTGTGTGTCTAGACAGAAACCCTCAGACCTGTTTATTCAAGCCTTAATTGTATATGATCAACGTTCCATATGAAATATTTATGCACGGATCAGTCTAGACACCATGGGATCCTCTGTAGGGACAACTACAACTGTTCTTTATTTAAGTTGTAACAATTACAAAGATCGAGAACATTGATTCTGTTAACGGTATACACGTATATATGTATATAAGATACATAACAATAAAATTCAATATGATATAGGAAACAAATGAGAAGAGAATGATGGAGTAGTCATAGCACCTTTTTCCCTATGTCTCAAAAAGTAATATTAACTACTTAGAGAAGATCCAGGGCATCAAAGTAGTGATTGAATACATCCTAAAACAGATCCTGTTCAGTTTTGGCCTGAGAAAGTTTTGGCTTAAATGGGTTATCCAGTTTAAGAAAATTATAGTTATGTTTCAAGGTTCTTTAATAGGTCAGATGTGATTGTAAAGGATGCTACTTCCAATAAGTGACACTGGAGTTATAGTTTTGTACTTTAAAGATTGTTTGAATGTTTAAATTTATAAGTTCCATACACCTTTATGGTGCTCTTCCCCAAAGCCATATTGAGCTTTTATAGACGTGGATGATAAGAACCATGAACAACTTACTCAATAAATTGAGGATCATGAAACCACTGTTCTCTTTTGATGGCAACCCTGTTTATCCGACATTTATCACATATTCTGGGAATACCATAAATAATAATAATAATCTTTATTTATATAGCGCCAACATATTCCGCAGCACTTTACATAAATGTTCAGTTTGGTCAAATTTCTTAAATATGAGAAGTCTATAATATAAATAGAAACAGATATAAATATTATACTGTGAACTAGATATTTTTCTTTCAAAACTGTGGTTGTAATTGTCCTTTAAATGCTTTGTATTTTCTAATTTATGTCACACTATAATAAACTGTAGATACAGATAGAATCAACCAATTCAATTAGGTCCAATGCTCAGTCAACAGTCATTATATCGCATAAACATGTTAACCAAAAAAGAATACAATGACAAAAAAGTCATAGGAAAATATATATTGACAAATTTTATCATTTCAATAATAAATATTAAAAACTAATATGTCACAAATAGTACAAATTTAAGGCTAAAAACAATTAAAAATAATGCCCATGTCAAACAAGGCATACAAATCACACCATTCCTGAATATAGAAAGTCATCTAAGGTGTATAACCTATAATTTTTTAACATTAGTATTAAAGTGTCTTATATTAGAGATCAAGTGATTAAATAGTATATAAACACATCAAGATGGGCAACAATAATGCCACACCCCTCACACACAATACATTACCAAGTGTATACAAAGGAATGGAGGAGATGCATGCAAGGAAATGGGTTAGCCTCGACGCGGTTTCGCCAAGCTTTTTAAAGAGGCTTCATGATACAACAAAAGAAGGTCCATATATATACATAATCATCTAAAATTGAAAAACCACCCCCAATTCCCTTTTATTGGCCCTAGAAGGTGAATTAGAGCATAGCAGACAAATCCCTACCTAAAGCTGCGCACTACTTTAGAAAAACCCGGGAGTCCGGAAAAAGATGTCCGCAAATGCAAAAAAACACCCGCTTACTTCCCCCCCACCTCAAGAATTTTACACGGGGGCGCAATACCAGATAAAAACAAAACCCCCCCAAAGGTTTGCGCGCCAGTTTCAAAAGATCAAATTAGAAAGCACCATTTTAAAAACGGGAAAAAATATATAAACGCCCACCCCACCGTTTTAAATAAAAATCGCCCCGGGGGCATAAAAAAGAGCGCCCCCATACAACAAAAAGCCAGAGAAAAAAAAAATAGATGTCAAAAGTAAAGGGAGCACAAAAAGCCCCCCCACACATAAAAAAAAAACCCCAAATAAAAATTTAAAACTTATTGTTAAAATTAATACCTAGGTCAAAATTTAAATACTATGTTGCAGTGTAATGTGCAAAAAATATAATTCTCAAGTGTGCTCCAAATTTAAATATAGTAAGGAGGGAAAAAAAGGGAAAAAAAAGGGAAAAAAAAAAAAAAACCCCTTGATTACTGAAATGAAATAGAAAAAAAGGGGAGGTTTTTTTTCACTAAAAAAGGGCAAATTTGCAGTTATTTTTGAAACGTTTTATTATGCAATGCTTAATAGGACCCTTTCACAGTTTCAGAAAGCTGATTGGAAATGTCCCAATTATTTCCCAGTTTTTCCCAAAAGGGGGTAAATAATCTTTAAAAATCATCAATTGTGAAACACAAGAAATTTGATGACATCTTTTTCCCCTCATGGTGTAAGCCATGTTTGCGGAGAATACATATAAAACATTTTTTGAGAAACCCGTCAGAAATCTGAAATAGACACATGCCAGGGCAAATCCCCTTTTTCCCATGCCATGAATGAGTCGAACGGGAAAGTTATAGGTATAGGCATTCAGGGGGGGAAAAAAAAAGGGGGAAAAAGGTAAAAAGAAAATTTCATTCAAAATGTGAAAAAGGTTTAGCCTGTGGGTTTTTGACGATTATTATGGGCCAAAGTGGGAAACGGCAGGTTTTTTTATTTTAATTAAATTTTTTTAGATCACGCGAAAATTTTAGGTTAAAATTTGGCAAATCAATTAAAAACGGGGCCATTTTCGGCGTTTCCCTGTCTTTTTGGGCGGCCAAAAATCAGCTTGGGAAATAAAGCAGGGTAAATTTGGGTGGGGTGAACGCATAACTGTGATGTTTATGGTTTTGTTTGGCGGGAAAAAATCCCCAGACCTCGTTTTCCCATAGCCCCCCCCCTTTCCTGTTCATGATCAGTGTGTGTCAGTACTAAAAGGACGTGCGCTCTGCCTCTGTGCAAACAGCTCAGGAAAAATTATTCTATTTTTTCAAAGAACAGCTATACTTTTACCCTGTGAACCTTAAAATTTAGGTAAAATCAGAGATTTGAAATTTTTAAAGGTAGTTGGGCTAAAATTTTTTTAAAGACAATCTACGCTGTAAAAGTCAACGGGAGTAGCGGGGGGGGGGGGACCCCCAGGGGCCGAACACAGACAAGCTTTTTTAAAGGATACTGGATATTGGCACCCGACTTAGTGTAGAAAATTGCATTGCAATAGCTTTATTATTAAAAATTTTTTTCTTTTTGAAATATTACTTGGATGTTGGGCAGCCTGAAATTATATTAGGATACCGATCTTTTCTAGTAACTGGCCCGGGCCCTTTTTTGTTGGTGCAAAACTCCCCTTTTATTTTCCCTAAACATTTCAGATACATGTTTTTTTACTTTTTGGCGTCAAGCTTTGTTGTAAAGGTACCTTGCAGTTAAATTTTTAATCCAGCAATTTTGTATCACCAAGGGGGGGGGGGGGGGGGGGGGGGGGGTTAAAAATTGGGGAAAAGGTGAAATAAAAACCTTTTTTTTATCCGAAAAAATTTCAGATACGTGTTTTTTTTAAATTTTTGGGCAGTTAAGCCTTTTTTTAAAGAGGGACCCCCTTTCAGTTAAATTTGAATCCAGCAAATTTTTTAGTCCCCCCCCCCAAGGTGTATTGATAGGTGCCAAAAATACCTTTTTTTATCTGTATTTATTTTAGATACGGGTTTTTTTTAAATTTGGCGCAGGCCAAACTTTGTTCATAAGCCCCCTGCCCGTTTAAATTTTAAAACCAGCAATTTTGTAGTCACCACAGGGGGTAATTTATAGGGGCCCAAAAAAACCGTTTATTTTTCCGTATACATTTCAGATAAATGTTTTTTTTACTTTTGGTCATCAAGCTTTGTTGATAAAGGCACCTTGCACTTAAATTTGAAAACCAGCCAAAATTTTTTAGTCACCACAGGGGAAATTTATAGGTGCCTAAAATACCTTTTTTTTTTTCCGTATACAATTTTAGAAAACGGTTTTTTTTTACTTTTGGCATCAAGCTTTTTGATAGGGGGGTACCTTGCAGTGAAATTTGGGAAACCAGCAATTTTGTTTGTCCCACAGGTGTATTGATAGGTGCCAAAAAAATTTTCCTTTTTTTTTTTTTAAATTTTTCCCTATAAAAATTTTAGATAGGTTTTTTTTCCCAATTTTTTGGGCATAAAAACTTTTTTTTGATAGAAGGGACCTTAAACCCAAAATTGAATCCAAAAATTTTGTAGTCACCACAGGTTTTATTGATAGGGCAAAAAAAAAAACCCTTTTTTTTATACGTATACATTTTTAGAAACGTGTTTTTTTCACTTTTTGGGCAGTCAAGGGTTTTTGATAGAGGGACCTTGCACTGAAATTTTAATCCCCGCAATTTTTTAGTCACCCCAGGGTATTGATAGGTGCCCCCAAAAAAACCCTTTTTTTTTCCGTAAAACATTTTTAGAAACGTGTTTTTTTTACTTTTGGGCAGTCAAGCCTTTTTTGATAGAGGGACCTTTCAGTTAAATTTGAAAACCAAACAATTTTTTTAGTCCCCACAGGTGTATTGAAAGATGCCAAAAATAAATTTTTTAAATTTTCCGTAAACAAAAAAGATAGGTGTTTTTTTTCCCAAATTTTTTCAGGAAAGCTTTTTTGATAGAGTACCCCGAACTTTAAAATTTGAATCAAGCAATTTTGTAGTCACCACAGGGGGGTTGAAAAGGTTTTCCTAAAAAACCTTTTATTATCTGTATACTTTTTAGATTTGTTTTTTTTTCCCTTTTTTTTCAGTCAACTTTTTTGAAAAGGTTTCCTTGCCTGAAATTTGAATCCAGCAATTTTTTTAGTCCCCACAAGGTTTTATTGATAGGGGCCAAAAATACCTTTTTATTTTTTGTATCCCTTTCAGTTACGGGGTTTTTTTTCCAAATTTGGTCCCGGGCAAGCATTGTTTTATAGAGGTACCTTTCAGTTAAATTTGGGAAACCAGGGAAAATTTTTAGCACCCCAAAAGGGGGAAATTTATAGGGGCCAAAAAAAACTTTTTTTTTTTATCCTATACATTTCAGATAGGTTTTTTTTTTTCAATTTTTTGGGCAGTAAAGCTTGTTGATAAGGACCCTTGAAATTAAAATTTTTTAATTTCCCGCAATTTTTTAGTCCCCCACAAGGGGGTTTTTTGTAGGTGGGCCCAAAAAAACCTTTTTTATCCAATACTTTTTAGATACGTGTTTTTTTCACTTGGGCAGTCAAAACTTTTTTTATAGAGGTACCCTTCAGTGAAATTTGAAAAGCAGCAATTTTGTATCACCCCAAAAGGTTATTGATATGCCAAAAAAACCTTTATTATTCCGTAAAAAATTTTTAGATACGTGTTTTTTTCACTTTTGGTCAGTCAAGCTTTGGGTTTATAAATACCTTTAGTGAAATTTTTAATGCAGCAATTTGGGAAATCACCACAGGGTAATTTAAAAAGGTTCCAAAAAAACTTTTTAAATCCGTATACTTTCAGATAGGGGTTTTTTTTTTTAATTTTGGTCCCTAAAGCTTTTTTGGGTAATACCTTGAACTTAAATTTTTAATCCAGCAATTTTGTAGTCACCACAGGTGTTGATAGGTGCAAAAAGACCCTTTTTTTTTTTAACCCTATACATTTCAAAATACGTGGGTTTTTTTCACTTTTGGCAGTCCAAACTTTGTTATAGAGGGACCTTGCACTTTAAATTTGGGAAACCAGCAATTTTGGGAGTCAACACAGGGGAAATGATAGGTGCAAAAAAAACCTTTTATTTTCCCTTTTACCCTTTTAGATACGTGTTTCTTTCCCCTTTTGGTCCCGTCAAACTTTTTTTGATAGAGGTACCTTTTCCCGTTTAAAAATTTTAATCCACAAATTTTGGAGTCACCACAGTTTTAAATTTATAGGTGCCCAAAAAAACTTTTTTTTTCCGTAAACATTTCAGATATGTTTTTTTCCCAATTTTTGGTTTAGTAAAGCTTTTTTTTGATTTGAAGGGACCTTAACCTTTAAAATTTTAAACCAGAATTTTGTAGTCACCACAGGTTAAATTTATAGGTGCCCCAAAAAACCTTTTTTTATCCCTATACTTTTTAAACGTGTTTTTTTTTACTTTGGCAGTCAAGGGTTTGTTGATAGAGGTACCTTTCACTGAAAATTTTTAATCCAAAAATTTTTTTGTTTACCACAGGTTTATTTATATGCCAAAAATAAACCTTTTTTTTTCCTAAACATTTTTAGATACGTGTTTTTTTTTTACTCTTGTCAGTCAAGCTTTGTTTATAGAGGACCTTGGGAGTTTAAAATTTTAATCCAGCAATTTTTTAGCACCACAGGGAATTTATTAAAGGGGCCAAAAATTTTTTTTATTAACCGGGATACAAATTTTAGAAAAGGTTTTTTTTCAATTTTTTGGGCAGTAAAAGCTTTGTTGAAGGGGGTACCTTGAACCCTTAAATTTTTAATCCCCGCAATTTTGTAGTCACCACAGGTGTAAAGATAGGTGCCTAAAATACCTTTTATTTTTCCGTATACTTTTTTAGATAAAGTGTTTTTTTTTTACTTTTGGTCCCTCAAGCTTTGTTGAAAGAGGACCTTGCCCGTGAAATTTGAATCCACAATTTTGTATCCCCCACAGCTGTACTGATAGGTTTCCAAAAAAAATTTTTATTAAACCGTTAAAAATTTCAGAAGGGGTTTTTTTCAATTTTGGTCATTTAAAACTTTGTTGATAGAGGACCTTGAACTTTAAATTTTAATCCCGCAATTTTTTTAGTCACCACAGGGGTATTGATAGGTGCAAAAAAACCTTTTATTATACTATACATTTTTAGAACATGTTTTTTTTACTTTTTTGGTTTTCCAAAACTTTGTTGATTTGAGGGAAACCCCCTTTTTCTGAAATTTTAATCCAGCAATTTTGTAGTTTACCACAGGTGTAAGAAGGTTCCCAAAAAAACCTTTTTTTTTCCGATACATTTCAGATACTTTTTTTTTTCCTTTTTGGTCTAAGCTTGTTGATAGGGGTACCTTTGCAGTTAAATTTGAATCCACAATTTCTATCACCACAGGTATTGTGGGGCCCAAAAAATATTTTTTATTACCTATACATATCAGATAGATGTTTTTTAACTTTTGGTCAGTCAATTTGTTGATAGAGGTCCCTTGCATTTAAATTTGAACCGCAATTTCGTATCACCACAGGTGTATTGATGGTGCCAAAAATACCTTTTATTACCCGTATACAATCAGATAGGGTTTTTTAACTTTGGTCAGTCAAGCTTTTTTTGATAGAGTACCTTGCACTTAAATTTGAATCCAGCAATTTTTTTTTAAATTTGAGGGTTTGAGAATAGCTGGTTTTTGCTGTCTTTTAATAAGAGACTTTCCAAAACCCTTTTCCCAAACCTTCTATATGGAGGTAAGGTCGGAGAAGGGGCTCCTTGCATGCTGGTGAAACACGCTGCCACGATTGTCCGTTGCAGGGCCGCAGGCCTGTCATCGCTGGGTCAGGGCCCTGGAATCTCATAACGAACAGCGCCCAAACTGTTCTTCAGTGGTTAAAAGCAAAACCCGCACCAGCAGTCTTACCTCCTGTCCCCCCAGTCAGGCCCCAAATGTCGTCATCCATCATCAGCATCCGTCCCCCAGAAGAGAAGGCAGCCCCCAATGTCAACCGTTACCCCCCCTGTGGAAATCCATTGTCTGAAGACCTCTTTGATGACAAAATGCGGGTGGGGTCAGAAGGGATGTTAAAAGATGAAGAGGCCAAAGAGGGTATTTTGTCTGCTCTGATGCCCGGTTACGATGCCATCAAGGAAAAAAGGGAACCCGTCAATCGCAAAAAACCCCGCGGTCGGGAACGCCTTGCAGGCCTCTTGCTTTAGCCCGCAGCCCTGCATGCAAAAAAAAAAGTCAGGGACGAAGTCACCTGGTTGATGAGATGATGAGACATTGCGGATCCCAAATGGTTTTTTTAGAAATTTGCTTGCAAACGCTTCATCACTGGGAAAGAGGAAACATGGGGGGTGTCAATACGGGTCCCCCCCAAAAAGGGAGAGGGCGGTCGCAGAAGTCCCCAGATATTATTACGCCAGCCACGGTCAGCGGAAACCCGCTCCTCGCTTATTGCCGTCAAAAAGGTCCAGGACTCTCAAGCCTGGGTCTTCTTTGAGCAAGCCTCTGATTCACCCAGCGATGTCATATGCCGCCTTTGCCGTAAACGCATAAGTAGAGGCAAGAATCTTAGGTGTTTAACCACCACCAACATGTCTAGTCACATGCAGCGAATGCATGAGTTGAAATGGAGGCAACACTGGGCGGGACCGACGCCGGACTTCCAACCACTGTCACACCCTCTGTCTCCACCTCCTCTTCCTCCGCCACCACACCAAGCGTTTCCTCAGCTGCCCATGTCTCTCAGAGTCATGATCAGGGATCAGCCTCCGCTTCAGCCACCACCGTCGCCCGAGTACCACCAGCACCACCAGAGACCCATCCTACCCCTTCTCCTTCTGCCAGTTTGACGACCTGCACGCCGTACAGTGGCCAATCTAGCAGCCAGCCTTCTGTCTTCCAGGTTTGGGAGCAGAAGAAACACTTTAACCCAAACCATCCCAAAGCCAAAAGCCTGAATGTCGGCATTGCCAGGCTTTTGGCCTTGGAAATGTTGCCTTTCCGTCTGGTGGACACAGATGGGTTCCGCCACGTCATGGCCCTTGCCTGCCCCCAATACCAAATGCCGAGCAGGCATTTCTTTGCCAGAAAAGCCGTCCTTGCCCTGGCCAGCCACGTGTCATCTAAAATTTCAAGCGCGTTGTCTGCATTTATGTCCAGAAAAGTCCATCTGACCACCGACACACGGACTACTAAGCACAGCCAAGGCCGCTATATCTCTGTGACAGCTCACTGGGTGAGCTGGGTGGATGTCTCTGGGGGTGACGGTGGCTCTCAGGCTCAGCGCACGCTCTTCAAAACCGCAGGGATGGGTGCAGGGCTCTTTCCCCCAAGGTCCTCTGGTGGCATCACGTGCCCAGAGAAACCAGGCCGTGTTGAAATTAATCTGTCTTGGAGACCGTCCACACACAGGTCAGGAGCGCTGGCTGGGTGCCAAGAACCTTGTGCCAGGCAAGGTGGTGTGCGATAACGGGCGAAATCTGCTGGCCGCCCTTAAGATCGGTAGGCTGGAGCACATCCCTTGCCTGGCACATGTCATGAACCTTGTCGTCCAGAAATTTCTAAAGAGCTACCCGGGTCTGGACTGCCTGCTGAGGAAGGCTCGAGGTCTGAGTTCGCACTTCCGTCGTTCGCACCCGCTTTCCGTCCCGCCTGTCTGCGTTGCGGGCGCAGCTCGGCCTCCCCTCAACCGTCTCATTGTTGACGTGGCAACACGCTGGAATTCCACCCTCCACATGCTCCAGCGATTGGGGCAGCAGCGCCAATGCCATTACGCGTACGAAGTGACACATGGCCTGACAAGCAGGGGTGCGGACCTGGGGGTGTTGAGCCACTGAAAAGTGGAGGCAGGTGAAAGAGCTCTGCACCATCCTTGCCAGTTTGAAGAAGCCACCCAAAATGATCAGTGCGGACAATGCCCTTGTCAGCATGTGCATTGTGGTTGATCTTAGTTCTGGAACGATCTTTGACACTCTGAAACAACAGGTCCCGCCAGAGATGGAGGAGGAGACGGACACAGATGCGGACACGGCGCCTTTCTCTCCGTCGAATCCACAAGGCCCGACGTTTCACAATTTTATCGGTCTTCATTAGGCAGGGGTTTTCGGGGTCCAGGCTAGTGCAAGGCGGCATTAGCTCTCAGGGTGCATCATGAGGCAAGTCATGGCTGTGTTGAAGCTGTGCCGGGAGGAAGGGGAGGGGGAGGAGGTTTCCCTGGACAGCGACGTTACCGACGTCCCGCCTTTGGAAAGAGGTTGGCGCGAATTTGAGGCGGAGGAGGAAGATGAGGAAATCAGAGGGTGTGCTAGTGCCCCTCGACCCAGAGGTTTGGGGAAATCAAGGCTCCATCCCCTCACAGAGTGCTTGGATGCTCCATTTCCTCCAACATATCCTCGAATTAAGGCCATCAACATGACAACAGTTACTGGGTGGCCACCCTCCTGGATCCTGGGTACAAAACAAACTCAGCACTTTCCTTCCACCCACCCAAATAGAGAGTAAATTGCAGGAAATTGGAGACCTTGCTGATTGATCAACTGGAGACATCTGTTGCGTCTGCTTCACGTTCCTCAAATGTCACGGTGGAACAACATCAGCGACGTGACAGCAGTAGAGTGCCAAGTAGCCGTAGCGGCATCAGCAGCAGGAGGCAAGGTGGCAGAAGCCTAATGGGTGACCTCTGGCAACCTTTATTTACCAAATCACCAACGCATGCAATATCAGGGCACACATCCAACACACAGAGACCAGCTTAAGATCATGGTGCACGACTATCTGCATCTCAACACCGATGTTTTTGGATGTGTTCCAGACCCAATAGACTTCTGGGATCCAAAATGGGGCAATGGCCCGAGCTCACTCGCCACGCCAAGAGGGTGTTGTCCTGCCCAGCCGCCAGCGGCATATCTGAGCGGACCTTCACACAGCTGGAGGAGTCATTACAGACAAACGCATCCCGGCTTTCCACAGATAATGTGGATCGTTGACTTTCAATCATGATGAATAAGGGATGGATCTCTGATGATGTTGTGGTCCCAATTGCCGAGGTCACCGATTAGTTGCCGGTTTTACTTCCATTCCTCTTCAAACAGAAATGGTCCTCTTTAAAACTTTTTTTAAAATGAAAATTTTTTTACTGCAAATTTTTTATTCTCTTTTTCCCCAAAAAGTTCATTTTGCTGGTTTTGCTGTGAGGAGACTGTAAAAGACAGCAAGGTTTCATGACAACACCGTATCCATTACTCACTTTATCTTTAGAATTTTCGCATTGTCAATGGTTTTTTTAGGTCATTTTGCTGTGAGATACAGCTATAATCATGGTCCTTTGGAACAGAAATGTGGCTTCCTAGTGGCATTTCTACCTCACAATTTTTATAGTGGCTGAGAAGTCATATTATAATTTTTTGGGGTCATGTTGCTGTGAGATACAGCTATAGTCATGGTCCTTTGGAACAAAAATGTGGCTTTTAAATGGCATTTTTTTCCCCTTTCAATTTTTAACATGGCTGAGAAGGGAATTTTTAATATTTTTTTTGAGGTCATGTTGCTGTGAGATCAGCATATTTCATGATCCTTTGGAACAGAAATGTGGCTTTTTTATGGCATTTCTCCCTCACAATTTTTAACATGGCTGAAGAATCATTTTTATAATTTTTTGTGTCATGCTGCTTTGAAATGCAGCAATACACAGGTCCTATTATAAAAAAAAAATTTTCTAACAGACATTTGTTTTTTCACAATTGTCAAAAATGGCTCATGGGTAATGTTTTGAATTTTTGGGGGCATTTTTTCTGTGACATGCAGCTATACTACATGTCCTATTAAAAAAAAAAAAATGTTGTTTCTAACAGACATTTGTTCTTCACAATTGTCAAAAGTGGCTTATGGGTCATGTTTTGAATTTTTGGGGGCATTTTGCCCGTGAAATGCAGTTAGACTACAGGTTTTTATTGTAAAAAGTGTGGTTTCTACAGACTTTTGTTCTTCACAATGTCCAAGAGTGCTCAAGGGTGATGGTGCTGTCAGAAAATAGGTACGACACTGTTAATGGACTATCATATTGCAAAATGACTTTTTTTTGCAAGATCTTTAACATAGCTAGCAATCACATCTGTATTTGTGACAACCCATTTAATACAAATTAAAAAAAAGGAGAAACAAAGACATGGTGGGATTCCATCCTATTTTAAAAAGTGTTTTCTAGAGTTTAGAACTACCCAAAAAACCTTGCATGAACAAAAATAGCTGGTAAAAACATCCTCTGATTGTACAAGGGAGGTAAAGAAAACTAGGACCTGATGTAGGTTATTCAAGGGACACTGTAGTTATGGAGCACGGCACATAGAACAAAGAACAGAGACAATTTCTCCAAGCACGTTGAGTAAAATGAGAAAAAGAATGCCAAGAAAAAGGGCACCTGGGTGAGAACAGGACGTTAACGCACCAGTAATTCCAATGAAGCTCAATTGGTCCGCACCTCCATTACGGAGGGCAAGCGCTACCCAGGGTCTTGACTGTGACTGAGGAAGGCTGGAGGTCTTACCTCAACCTTCCGCTTCCGCACTCTGCTTCAGCAACGACTGTTTTCGTTGCTGTGCGTCAATAAGGGCATTTTTTAACGATGTGTTAATAGATGACGGTCGCCAGCCTGGGGCTCTCACCGTACCACGGTAACTCCGACCCTCCTGGCAGTTGAACCTGCGGTTTAATAGATGACAGACAGAAGCCTAGCCTGGGCTCTCAAGCCGCACCCACTGTAAGTGCCTGACCTGGCAGCTGGAACCTCCATGTTAACAGATGGCTGAGCTGGCAGCACTGCTCTCACCGATAGGGCAATCAGGAGAGCTTCACCTTTTCTCTAACAAATCAGATTTTGAAAAAGGTGATTTCTGGTGAGGTTTAAAGTAGTGTCAAAAGGGCTCCAGGCTGGCACATAAACTTGCACATTTTGAGGCTTTAAAATTTACTTGGGCTGGAGTCACTATGTGTCGCATCTTTTATCTCCAGGGGGTCCTGTCCCTAATCACTGAAGAAGATTTGGAGAAAAATGAAACCATTGGAATTGATTGGCTGAATCACTCTCAGAAGCCAGGAGGGCAAATGTCTTCTCAACTAAAAGTGTTTTGGGAAGATTAGACATTATTTATACTTATGGGGTGTGTGGACGAATAACACATCTACACGTGAAAAAATTCCTTTAAAAACTGCAGGGAGGGGTGTATGTGTATGTTATCAGCACTTGAAAAAAAAGCAAAATGATTTTAATGTAAAACTATAAATAAAACTTCCCAAATAAAATTCTGTATACATATGTCAGTACCAAAAAAAATACTAAATGACATCACTGTACAAAACACGCATAGCGCCACTTGTGATCTGTGGGTCAAACAGTTTAGCGGTATTCTGCGGTACAGGACAGATATAGTCAATGTCCCAGTGAAAACTAAAAAGAGTGTTTGAAATGTCTTCCTTTTTTTTTTCCGGCACTTTTTAAATCTGGGGGTCATGCCAGTTTTGGCCCATGCCCGCGTTCCAGGACAGGGAAAATTTCAATGTCTAGTTCACAGTAACATGATGGTTCAAATCATACTTCCTTCTGGCACTTTTTAAATTGTGGGTGATGCAGGATTAAGGTCATGCTGTGGTACAAGACCAGGGAATAGTGAATGATGTGTGACTAGGCATTGTTATTTTCGGTGGCTTTTATAACCTAAGTGTGTACCTAAGTTAGCAGGTATCCATTTGGACTGTTGTGGATGTTAATCCAGCTTCTCCAGCCTGTTTGGGTGAAAGAATGAAGTGTTGTTTGCTCTCCCATAACTTTATATCGGTATCTGCCGATAATTAAGATAGGGAAATTTCCTCAAAAAATTCGATCGGGTCACGTGTTGCCGAATTTTCCAGACAAAAATAAATTCGGCTTCCGGAATTAACTTGGCACGAAAGCCGTTAAAAAGCAGCTATTTCCAGGCTGCACAGAGCACTGCAGGGTCCTGTAGAACATTGTGCCATGCTTAAATATCAGAGGGAGCTTGGTTTGGTCTTCATACAATGTTGTGTTTTAGTATGACACGCAATATGTCTGCCCCGCTCTTAGAATCGCTTTCACTATAAAATTCCCTTGGGCACTTAAGAGGGCAAAACTGACCAAAAACTCAAGCGGGGAATGTAGCGTAAAGTCCAGCCACGAAATCTGGAAAAACAGCTGAGAGCACAGGTGTGCAACATTAGTGACAGAGTGTGGAGGTGACGGGCGGCAGCCACAGCAGCATGAGGTCAGGCAGTGGCACAACGACGAATCTAGAGTGGCAAAACACGAGGTAGCCACAGAGTGGGCACAATGACTGTAGAGCGGAGTCTCTGCGCAGCAGTATGAGGCAGGCAGTGCACAATGAGCATTCTGGAGGCGGCAAAACAGTATTAGGCCACAGAGTGGCAGCAATGATACGCGTGTGGAGGTCACGACCAGCAGCAGCTATGAGATCAGGCAGTGGCACATGACAGTGGTGGGCGGGAGGTGGCAAAACAGTATTAGGGCCACAGAGTGGCACAATGATACAGGTGTGGAGGTCACGACAGCAGCGAGCATGAGATCAGCAGGGCACAATGACATTCTGGAGGCGGCAAAACAGTTTAGGCCACAGAGTGGCATCAATCACACAGTGTGGAGGTCTCTGCGCAAAGCAGTATGAGATCAAGCATTGGCACAATGAACATTCTGGAGGCGGAAAAACAGTATTAGGCTAAGAGATGAGGCACAATCACACAGTGAGGAGGTCACGGCGGCAGCCGTAGTGAAGATCAGGCAGTGGCCACGAATGACATTCCTGGGGCGGCAAAACTATTAGGGCCACAGGAGTGGCACAATCACACAGTGTGGAGGTCACGATAGCAGCAGGCCTGAGAATCAGGCAGTGGCACAATGGACATTCAGGAGGTGGCAAAAGCGAGGAGGAAGCCACAGTATGGCACAATGACTGAGAGCAGGTCACGGCGGCTGCAGCATGAGGTCAGTTCAGCATGGTACAATGGGACACAGAGTGGAATGGCACGGCAGGAGGTCACAGCAGCCAGCACTGGGAGGTCAGAGAGTGGCACCAATGACATACTGCAGGTGGCAAAACAGTATTAGGCTACAGAGTGGCAACAAGTCACACAGTTGGGAGTCACGGCGGCAGCAGTATGAGATCAGGCAGAGGCCACATTGACATTCTGGAGGCGGCAAACCATATTGAGGCCACAGAGTGGCACAATCACACAGTGTGGAGGTCACGACAGCAGCAGCATGAGGTCAGACGTGGCACAATGACACAGTGTGATTGTCCACGGCAACAGCAACAGCAGCAGCAAGCATGAGGTCATAGATGGCACAATGACAGAGTGTTGAGGTGGGCTGCATATGGCAATACCAGTCCCTGGTAAAGGATGGATGGGAGCAGATGGGGTAAGGAAACTGGCAGCAGATGTGTGGCATCAGGCGGGTGTCGCATCAAATAGTGGCTGGAGGCAGGTATTTGAACCCAGACTGACGCCTAAGGCAATTGGTGTGTGTAAATCCTGCCGATCAACGCCTGATTCAACTTGACAAAGGTCAGATCGTTTCCACAATTTCCCGTGGACAAGCTGGTTCTCCTTGGGAACGATGACCCCCGCCGCACGAACACCCGCTCCTGATGCCACACAACTGGCCGGGCAGTACAGCTTCTTCCACTGCAAACTCGGCAAGTTTGCGGCCGACCACGTCCAGTTTGGGCTGCCCAGTAGTCAGCGGATCTTCTAACTGAGGTGGGCTAAGAGCTGTCCAAGGAGGCCACAACCGTTGGTATCTGGGACTGCTCCAGGGTCCTGCTGCTGCTGCTGCGACTGCCCTCCTTCACAGGGCGGGTGGAAGGAAGCTGCTCATTGCAGTGACTCCAGACTTAGGTTACTAGCTATGGAGGCTGGTACTGCTCCTCACCCCCCCACCTTCCCCCAGCAGCCGCGGAGTAGTACGTGGAGCGTGAGTAACCCCCCGTCAGAACTGTCAGAGGAGGGACGATGCCGCACATAGGCAGCGCCAACTATTACGGAGATTTTCCCTACTAGTATTTGAGTTGGTCTTCCCTCTCGATAGCTGGAAAAAGGCTCCCATTTTGGACCGGTATCGAGGTCCAATAGGGAGGAAGAGCCATAAGGATCATCCCACTGCCGGATGCTGGAACTATTCGGCAGTCACTGAAGCCAGGCAAATAAGTATGCGCGGGCCATCTGCACAAGTGACTCCGAGGGGCTGCCTGCCTCCATTTCCACGTATACTGCCACGGTGGCTTGGGGGTCATCTTGCTCGTCTTCCTCCTCTCCAATCCACCCTCCTCCAAGTTTTTCCAGCTGCTTCTGCTCCTCCTCTCTTGTCACCTGGGTAGAAAATCCACTCATTTCACCAGACAATGCTTCAGTCCCCACCGGGCTCATGTGGCCACGAGATGTAGTCGCCACGTCTCCAGTCCCCTGCCCAGACAGATGGTCAGCATCTTTTCCCAGGAATGAAGCATGGAAGAGTTATTCATCCCGTAGTCCTGGCGACTGACAAATAACGCACCTCCTCGAAGGGCCTCAACAAACGGCAGGGCACCATGAGCTGCCCCCGGGTTTGGACATCAAAGTTACACAGGGAGTATTCTGTCCCCTTTAAAATTAACCCAAAAAACCCACAGCGTTTCCCCAAATTGACATTAAGTCCATCGGTTGACATTTTTTGTAAATTTTTATTGGGGAATTGAGAAATTTTTCGGGAAAAAACCCCGTTTGTAATTTGACAAAACAGCAAAGGTTTTGGCTTTGCATGTTTTGAAGTAATAAAAAAATTTGGGCCCTTTTAAACCGGCCGATAAAGGCGGAAAAATGTGGGAAATGTGGGTTTTTAAACAAAAAAAGGGAAATTGAAAACCCTATTGATACATTAAAAAAAGGAATTAAATTTAACACTTGGAAAAACCCATTCAAAAGGGGCTTTAATTCCCCAAAAAAAACCACTTTAGATGGGCTAAATTTGGGACACCTAAACCCCCCCTGTGCCTACATTAAATTTACTTCCAAAAGATCCATAAAAACTTAGCTAACCTCCAGGCCCTCCAAATTTTATCAGGATGTGGTAGCTTATGTGAACCCCGTTTGTCGTTTTTTGGATTTATTATCTCCGCCTTGTTGGAAACTTTGCCCTTTATACTTTAAAAAAATTCCCACTGATGTTTTAAAGACTTTTACGGCCCTCAAACCCTTTGGGAAAATGATTTTTTTTCAATTTCATGTGATGAGAATCTTTTTATACAAGCACACAAAATATCATGGGTTTTCAGGTTCAAAATTTTTTTTAGAAAAGAGGAATTTGGACCGAAGTTTTTATTGATTTTTTTTGATTCTTTTTGGGAAATTTTTGGTTTTTCTTTACAATTTTTTTTTCGTTTAAAGGGCAAAATTTTTTTTACAGGGCCAAAGCAAAAGGGGGCCACCTGTGGGCCCCCCCTTTTTACAATTTTTTTTTTTTGGGGGATGGGAACGGAAATTTTTGTTTTTGGGATCAGGGGTATGTTGACGAAATTTCGTTGGGGCCTCGACATGGTCGTGGTCGATATCGACCCTCATTTGAAAGATTGTCGAGGTCGATGGTTTTGATTATGATCGTGACCATTTAAAATCTATGGGGGGAGCAACAAACACCTCATTCTTACAAACCCAAAAAAGGGGTGGAGAAATGGAATTTTAAAAATCCACAACAATTTTAAATGGATCGGGGTTTTCATCTTAGGCAACACATTTGGGAATAAAAGGCCCCCAAAAAAAAAATTACCACCATTCACTTTCCCCGTCTTGCACCACAGCAGACCCTTAAACCTGCAAGACCCCAAATTAAAAGGGGCCAGAAGGCGTATGATTTAAACCCACCCTTTTCCCTTGAACGGGACATTGAATATCCCTGTCCTGGAACCCCAGCGGACCCCCAAAACCTGATGCCCCCCAAATTTAAAAAAAGTCCCGGAAAAAGGGAAAGTCTTTCAACCACCATTTTAGTTTCACTGGACATTGACTATTTGTCCTGTCCCACATTATAACCTTTAAAACCCTTGTCTGACCCACAGTTTAAAAAAAGTCCCCGGAAAAAGGGAGTTTTTCAACCAAATTTTTAGTTTCATTTGGAATTCCCCCATCCCCTGCCCTGGGAACCCAAGGCATACCCCCAAAAAACCCTTTCATGACCCCCAATTAAAAAGTCCCAAAAAAAGGAGTTTTTTAACCATCTTTTTTAGTTTAACTGGACATATACTGTCCCTGCCCGGGGCCACAGCATGACCCCCAAACCTCCCAGGGAATCCAGACTAAAAAGGGGCCGGAAAAAGGAGTCTTTCAAACCACCTTTTTAGTTTCAGGGAATTGTTTTGTCCTTGCCCCTGGGTAGCGCTTGCCCCTCCAAAAAGGGAAGTGGCCCAAATTAAAGCTTCACTTGGAAAACTGGTGGTTAACGCCCCTGTTCCCCCCCGGGTGCCCTTTTTCTTGGCATTCTTTTGTTTAATTTTTTTTCCAAGTGCTGGAGGAAATTTCTGTACTTTGTTCTCTGCCCTTGCCCCAAAATACTCCAGGGCCCATCTGAAAAAGCTACATTTTGGTCAATTTTTCCCCCTGACCTCCCTTTTTCAATTCAGAAGAATTTTTTTCAGCTATTTTGTACATGCAAGTTTTTTTGTAGTTTAATTTTAGAAAAAATTTTTAAAATAGGATTTTTAATCCCCCCATGGGCTTTGTTTTTTTCTTTTTTTAATTGTTTAAAGGGTTTTTTCCCCAATACAGGGGTTGATAGCTATTTAAAAAAACTTTTCAAAAACAAGTCATTTTTCAAAAAGTGTCCATTAAAAGTGTCCTACCCTTTTTCCCGTTTTGCGCACCATCCCCCCTTTAGCCACTCTTGATAATTGTGAAAAAAAAATGTTGTTTTGAAACAAAAATTTTTTTTTAATAGGACCTGAGTAAAAGTTCATGGGCACAGCAAAAAGCCCCCAAAAAAATTTTTAAAAAAAAAGGGCCCTGAGCCACTTTTTACAATTGTGAAGAACAAATGTCGTTAAAAAACAAAATTTTTTTTTTTAATAGGAACCCCGTAGAATTGTATAAGCCCCCCTTCCCTAATTTTTTCCAAAAAACCCAAAAGCAAAAAAACCAAAAACCAAATTCAAAAAGCAAAAGGCCCTTTGACCCACCCTTTGGACAATTGTGAAGAACAAATGTTTTGTTTGAAACAAATTTTTTTATAATAGGGGCCGGGAGGATTTTGCATTTCAAAACCAGCATGACCCAAAAAATTTTTAAAAAAATAAATTTCTCAGCCCCTTTTTAAAAATTGGAGGGAAAAATCCCAACTTAGAAGCCAAAATTTTCTGTTCCAAAGGACCATGAAAATTGCTGTTCCAAGCAGCATGCCCCCAAAAAAATTATAAAAAAAGACTCTCAGCCACTATTTAAAAATTGTGGGGGGAGAAATCCCATTTAAAACCCCACATTTCTTTTTCCCAAAAAGGACCAAAATTTAAAAAGCTTTTTATCTCAAAAGAAAATTTGACCTAAACCAAATTGAAAAAATGGGGGAAAACTTCTAAAGATGAAGGGGAGAAAATTGGAATACGGGGTTTCAGGGAAACCCTTTTCCTGTTTTTTTCCCAGTTCCTCACAGTAAAACCGAAAAATTTAACGGGGGGGAAAAGAGAATAAAAATTGCAGAAAAAATGTTTATTTTAAAAAAAAGTTTTAAAGAGGGAATTTCTTTTTTAAAGGGAGGAATGGGGAAGGGAAAGACCGGCAACAAATCGGTGACCTCGGAAATTTTGGGGCCACAACAACATCAAAAATTCCAGGGCCGTTCTTCTTGTTTAAAATGTCAAACGATCCCCCAATTATCTGGGGAAAAGGGCCAATGCTTTTTTCCCTGCAATGACTCCTCCAGCTGTGCTGAAGGCCCGCTCAGATATGACGCGGGCTGCTGGGCAGGAAACACCTTATGGCCTGGCGAGCGAGCTGGGGCCATTCTTTCCCATTTTTGGATACCCAGAAGTTTTATTGGGCCCGGGAAAACACTTTCCAAAAAAAACTGGTTTTTGAACGAAAGGATAGTCGTGCCCCTTTATTTTAAGCTGTGGCCCTTCTGTGGGTTGGATGTGTGCCTGCAAAAATGCGTTGGTGAGGTGGAAATAAAAGATTGCGGGAGGTCCCCCATTGGCTTCTGCCCCCTTTGGCCTGCTGCTGCCGCTAGGGGCTACTGGCATTACTGCGTCACGCGCGGGATGTTGTTTCCACCGTGACATTTGGGGAACGTAAAGGCGGGACCAACAGGGGGTCCCAATTTGATCAATCAAAAGGGGTCCCCATTTCCTGCTTTTACTCTCTTTTGGGTGGGGGGAAAAGAAATTTGCTGGGGCTTTTTTTTGAAACCGGGGATCCAAGAGGGGGGGCCCCCCAGTAATGTTTTTCCCTTTTGATGGCCTTAATGCGGACATGTTGGAGGAAAGGGAGCTCTAAGCCTCATGTGAGAGAGGGAAAGCCTTGATTTCCCAAGCCTCTGGGTCAAGAGGCAAAAGCAAACTACCCTTCCTCATTTTTCCTCCTCCGCCTCAAATTCGCCCCAAAACTTTTCCAAGGCAGGGACTTCGGTAACGTCGGTGTCTAGGAATTCTCCTCCTTCTCCCCCCCTCCTCCTCCGCTGCCCCCGGCACGCTTTCAACCCCGGGCCCTGCCTTCCCTGAATGATGCACCCTGGGGAGCTGTTTCACCCCCCTTGGGCCTAGCCCCTGGACCCCGAACCACTGCCCCAATGAAGGGCCGATGAAATTGTGGGAAAATGTCGGGCCTTGTGGGTTTGACGCAGAGAAAGGCTCCGTGTCCACATCTGTTTCCGTCTCCTCCTCCGTCGCTGGCGGGACCTGTTGTTTTAGAGTGTCCAACGATTTGTTCCAGAACAAAAATGACCCCAATGCTTTATGAAGACAAGGGCATTGTCCGCACTGCCATTTTGGGGGCTTCTTCAAAAATGGCAAAAGGGTGGTGCAGAGCTCTTTCCCCCTGCCTCCACTCCGGTGGGGTCACCACCCCCCAGGTCCCCAAACCCCTGCTTGTCAGGCCCTTTTTTCACTTTGTACTTTCGTAAAAGGCTTTTCGCTGCTGCCCCAAACGCTGGGGGCAAAGTGGAGGGTGGAATTCCAGGTTTTTTGCCAAAAACAATGGACGGTTGAGGGGAGGCCGAGTGACGGCAACGCAGCCAGGGGGGACGAAAACGGGTTTCGAACGGCGGAAGTTGGGGAAATTAGACCCCGGGGGCCCCT
Organism: Phyllomedusa bahiana; assembly: GCA_025379985.1. Taxonomy (NCBI): domain Eukaryota; kingdom Metazoa; phylum Chordata; class Amphibia; order Anura; family Hylidae; genus Phyllomedusa; species Phyllomedusa bahiana. Next base: position 29,842 of record JAODAL010015014.1, read on the forward strand.
TTTCCCCAGCAGGCATTTCCCGACCCCGGGGAGCTCTTTAGAAATTTTGGGCGACAAGGGTTTATGACTGTTGCCAGGGGAAAAGGGGTGTCCCAGCCCCACCGATTTTTAAGGGCGGCCAGCAGATTTGCCCCTTATTTGCACACCCCCTTGCCTGGCACAAGGTTTTTTGGCCCCCAGCCAGCCCTCGGGTTCCCCCGTTTGCGGGGAGCCGTCCCCGCTCCTGACCTGTGTGTGGACGGTCTTTCCCAAAACAGAATTTAAATTTTAAAAACGGCCTGGTGTCTCTGGGCAAAGGGTGCCACCAGAGGCCTTGGGGGAAAAACCCTGGCCCCCATCCCCGCAGTTTTTGAAGGCGTGCGCCGAGCCGAGAGCCCCTTTACCCCCCCAAAACCCTCCACCCCGTCACCCCGGAGGGTGTACAGAGAAATAGCGGCCTTGGGCCCTTCTTATTTGTCCATGGCGGGGGTCAGTGGGCTTTTCCGGCCCAGATTTCAGACAAAGCGCTTTTAAAAATTTTTGGGTGAAAAAACGTGGCGGCCCGGGCCGGGGCGGGGTTTTTTTTGGGAAAGAAAATCCCGGGGGGGGCATTTTTTGGGATTGGGGGGGAAGGGAAGGGCCCCTGACGGCGGAAAACCCCCCCCCGTGTCCCCCGACGGAAAAAGGGAACATTTCCAAAAGGGCCCAAAAACCTGGCAAAAGCCGAAAATTCAGGCTTTTTGGGTTTGGGATGGTTTGGGTTACAGTGTTTTTTTTGCTCCCAAAAACCCGGAAAAAAGAAGGCTGGCTGCCCAGACGGCCCCGTCGGCGTGCAGGGGCGCAAACTGGCGGAAGGGGTTTGGATTTGGGTTTTTGGTGGGGCTGGTGGTTCTCGGGCCCATTTTGGAGGCTGAAGCGGGGGGCGGGTCCCTGAAACAAAGACTAGGGGACATGGGAGCTGAGGAAAAGCTTTTTGGGGGTGGCGGGGGGAGGAGGGGGGAGACAGAGGGTGTAACCCGTGGGGGGGGGGCCCGGCGTTTTGGGCTGGCCTTTTTTTGGGCCCAAATGTTGCCCCCCATTTCAAACCCTGTTCGCGCTTTGACTAAGAATGTTGGTGGTGGTTTTAAACCCCCTAAGGTTCTTGCCTCTACTTTTTGCGTTTACGGCAAAACGGGCATTGAAAATCGCTGGGTGAAACAAGGCTTGCTCAAAGAAGGCCCAGCCCGGGGAGGGTTTCCCCGGAACCCTTTTTTACGGGCGATAAGCGAGGAGCGGGGGTTTTCGCTGCCGGGGGGTGGCCGGGAATTTATAACAGCGGACTTTTTGGGGACCCGGGCCCCCCCCTTTTTTGAGGCGGAACCCCTACTGAGACTACCCCATCATTTTTCCTCCTCGTCCAGTGTTTAAGGGCCGCAAAAAAATTCTGCTGAAAAGCCACATTGGATCCGCAAAGTTTGTCATCCAAACATTTAACACAGGTGACTTCGTGTTTCCCGACATTCTGCATCCAGGAGCTGGGGGGCCTCAAGCAAAAGGGACTGCAAGGCAATTTTCCCTTGATCTTTTTTTCATGCCCTTTGAACCCAACGCCAATTTTTTCATAAAGGGGGTCTTCAAAACAAGGTTATTCCCCCCAGTGGTTTGGGGCACCGAAAATTGACTTTTTGGGTGCTTCATGTTGGACGGGATGCCCGGTGAAGCTGGGTGACGGGCATTTGTGGCCGTGACTGGGAGGAGAGGAGGTAAGATGCTGGGGTGCAGGTTGTATTAACCCCCTGAAGGACCCGAAAAGGCGACGTGTTGTTTTTGATTTTCACAGGGGCCCGGGCCCAGCGTTTAAAAGGGCCCGACGGTCCCGCAATGGGCGATCCCCCTTCAGCGTGTTGTTTCCCCCGCCTGGGAAAGGGCACCTTTTCTCGTAACCCCTACCCCCATGTCCAACCCCCCCTCTTTGCTCGCTTACCCCCCTGAATTTTGCTCCCTGTTCAGAAAATTTTAAAAAATTGGAAGGGTATGGAAGAGTTTTGGAAAAATCCCCTTATTAAAAGACGGGGAAAACAAAGCTTTTTCTCAAATCCCTCAAATTTAAAACAAAATTTTCTGGATTCAAAAAAAAATAACTGCAAAATAGATCAAACAACAAAGCTGGCCCTGCGCCCCCAAAATGGAAAAAAAAAACCTATTGAAAAGTTAAATTTGGGGTAATAAAAAGTATTTTTTTTGGACCTATCAATTTACCTGTGGTGTACAAAATTGCTGTATTCAAAATTTTAAATGCAAAGTGATCTATCAACAAAGCTGGCCTGGCCAAAGTGAAAAAAAAATGTTTGAAAAGTTTTTGATAATACAGGGATTTTTTTGGCCCTTTCTTCACCTGTGGTGACTACAAAATTGCTGTATTTACATTAAGTCAACATGCCTCAATAAACAAAGATGTAGTGCGCCAACGTGAAAAAACATGTAACTGTAATGTATTCGGTAATAAAAGGATTTTTTTTTCACCCACAATTCACCCGGGTAACTACACAATGCTGGATTCAAATTTAACGCAAGGTGGCTCTATCAACAAATCGGGTGGGCAAAAGTGCAAAAAACAGTATCGTAATATATTCGGATAATAAAAGGTAAAAATTTTTTGGCACCTTTCAATTCACCCGTTGGACTACAAAATTACGTATTCACATTTTGTGCAAGGTGCCTCAATGAACAAAACTGTAGTGCGCCAAAGTAAAAAAAAACTATCTGAATTTATTCGGATAATAAAAGGTATTTTTGGCCCTTTTTTTACCTGTGGTGAACAAAATTGCGTATTCCATTTTAAATGCAAGGGCCTCAATGAACAAAGCTGTAGGGCCAAAGAAAAAAAACGTATCTGAAAAATTTTTTCGGATAATAAAGGATTTTTGGCACCTTTCATTCACCTGTGGGGGACTACAAAATTGCATTTAATTTATGGAAGGGGCCCCCAAAAACAAATTGGTGGCAAAGTCAAAAACAGTATTGTAAAGTATTTGGGTAAAAAAAAAGGTATTTTTTGGCCCTATCAATTCACCGTGGGACTACAAAATTGCGATTAAATTTAAGGGAGGGGCCCCAAAAACAAACTGATGGGCCCCCAAACAAAAAAAAAAGTATCTGTAATGTATTCGGAAATAAAAGGATTTTTGGGACCCATCATTCACCTGTGGAAAATACAAATTGGGGATTAAAATTTAAAAAAAAGGTGGCTCATAACAAACTGGGTGGCAAAAATCAAAAAAAAAAGTATTGTAAAGTATTCGAAAAAAAAGGTATTTTTGGGACCTATCAATCACCTGTGAACTACACAATTGTGATTAAATTTAACTGCAAGGTGGGTCTTTTCAACAAATCTGGACTGGGGAAAAGTGCAAAAAACACTATCTGTAATTATTCGGAAAATAAAAGGTATTTTTTGGCACCCTCAATTCACCTTGGTGATACAAAAATTCTTTTTCACATTTAAGTGCAAGGTTCTCAAAGAACAAAACTGTAGTGCGCAAAAGTAAAAAAAAACGTATTTGTATTATTGGATAAAAAAAGGTATTTTTTTGGCACACCCAATTACCTGTGGTGACTACAAAATTTCAGTATTCACATTTAAGTGGAAGGGGCCCCCAAAAGAAAAAAGCTGTAGGGCCAAATCAAAAAACACTATCTGTATGTATCGGGTAATAAAAGTTTTTTTGGACCCATAATTTACCCGTGGGGGACTACAAAATTGCAGTAAATTTAATGCAAGGGCCAAAACAAATGATGGCAAAGTCAAAAAACAGTATCTGTATTATTGAATAAAAAGGATTTTTTTGGGACCTACATTCACCTGTGAACTACACAAATTTTCTGGTTTAAAAAATTAAAATGCAAGGGGGCTCACAACAAAACTGGACGGGCAAAAGTGCAAAAAAAACACGTATCTGTAATGTATTCGGGAAAAAAAGGATTTTTTGGACCCATAATTCACCTGTGGGGCTACAAATTGCAGATTTCCCTTTAAGTGAAGGGCCTCAATGAACAAGCTGTAGTGCGCAAAAGTCAAAAAACACGTATCAAAAAAATTTTCATAATAAAAGGTATTTTTTGGCACCTATCAATTCACCTGTGGGACTAAAAAAATTGCGTTTCACATTTAAGTGCAAGGTCCCTAAATGAACAAAGCGGTATGCGCCAAACAAAAAACCGTATTGAAATTTATTGGGAAAAATAAAAGGGGTTTTTTTGGCACCTTTAAATTTTCACCTTGGGACTACAAATTTGCAGTATTCACATTTAAGTGGAAGGTCCTCAATGGAACAAAGCTGGTGCGCCAAAGCCCAAAAAAACACGTATCTGTAATGTATTGGGATAAAAAAAGGGTATTTTTTGGCACCTAAAATTCACCTTGGTGACTACAAAAAATTGCAATTAAATTTATGCAAGGTGCCTCAATAACAAACGTAGTCCCCAAAGTAAAAAAAACAGATTTTAAAGTATGGGATAAAAAGGATTTTTTGCACCTATCTGTTCACCTGTGGAAACCTACAAAATTGCTGGATTAAATTTAACTGAAAGGGTGGCTCTATAACGTGCCCTGCACAGCTCGGGGGACACCGATACTTTCAGGCATGAGACAGGGGAAGAAGTCGGGTACAAAGCTGCTTGGCTCCGTGGGTTTATTTAAACAGCAGAACAAAACCGAGGCAAAACATGCCCAGCAACAACACAAAAAAAAGACTTGCTCGTCTAGGCTTGCTAACAATGGGTTTCCCTCACTATCCCTTGGGTCCTAAAAGGGTTTTTTCCCGTGTGAAACCTAAGCCCAGAAGGTAGCTGGAGGTACAGCCGACGCCCATTTTTGTACATGCTGACCTTATGCACCAGGAAACCGGCGGGGGCCCATGGGAGTAAGCACCCCCCCCTGCTCTTTTTTTTACCCCCAAAAGAAAGGCCAACCCGGAATGGTGGGGGCCGACTAACGATTAAACAAGGCGACATTTTGTACTTCGACATCATTTTCAACGGCCTTTTTCACCCCCAAGGGCTTATCTTGGTCATCATCCTGGACTCCCCAGACATAGTCCAAACCTGGCGGGATATAATCCCGTAGACCTCCCAACGGCCCCTTAATACCCCCCCTCTGCCAGATGTGGGGCGGCACTTTGTTCCAAAAATTTAGCACCCGCGACAGTGCACCCGCTTTTGCTTGTTGTGCCCCGGGGCGATGTTTTTACAGAGAATTTAAAGGGTCCTGTAAGCCGGGAACCCCCTGGTGTCCCTTTCATTTTTTCCCTTTTTTGTGTGCCACCACTTTAGAGGTGAAAGGTCCGTGATTACTTTAAGGGCACCTATCAGGTATAGCGCAGTGCCCCAATAGCCACTTAATGGCCAGGCATTTTCTCTCAATGGGGTAATTTTTTTTCGGGCCGCCCCGTTTCCCGGGGTGAGGTACCACCGGGGTGTTTTCTCCCCAACCATGTGAAGGGAAAAAAAAAACCCCCCAATCCCCCCTCAGAGGAGTCGCCTGGGGGGCCAAAAATTCCTTTTGGAAGTTTGGGCAAAGGCACGGTCCTTGCAGAGTCCTCTTTCGATTTTTTTAAAATAGTTGGGGCCCCCGGGGTTTCCCCTTGCCATAGTGGACTTGGACCCTTTTTTTAGATCGTAAGAGGGGGTGCTATGGGGGCAAATTGGGGACAAAACCCTATAGTAAACCCCGCGAACCCAAAAAAAGCCCTGACCGCTTCTTGGAAACCCGGGTTGGGGCCAAATTCCAATTGCTTTAAGTTTTTCCATCTGGGGCTTATGACCCCCCCCCCGATTCATAGCCCAGATGCGACCTCCCCTAGCCCCAAGGCCCCTTTTTAGGGTTGGCAGTTAACCCGCTGCCCTAGGCATCTAAGACGGGCCCGTACTTTTGGGGAGATGGGATTCCCATCCGTATAAATACCACCCAATCATCCAAATATGCCGCCGCATATTTTCTATGAGGCTGTAGGATGACGTCCATCATCCTCTGGAATGTGGCCGGAGCCCCATGTAGGCCAAAGGGAAGGACAACATAATGAAAGTGTCCATCTGGGGTGGAAAAAGCAGTTTTCTCCCTAGCTTCCTTTGTGAGGGGCACCTGCCAATAACCCTTTGTCACGGATGCCCCTGCGACCCCTGTCTCGGGTCGCAGGCGCGTCCGTGCTTCGGCTCTCAGCGGAGCCCCGTCCCGCACGTCGGGTTCGGGGTCCGCTCTGCTCCCAGTCCCCGCCGGCACCAACTTACCCGGCCGCGCTCCTGCTCAGTCACTCACAGCCTCCCGGCGCGTGGCTCCGCCCCTAGGGCGCGCGCGGCCCGGCTGTTTGAAATTTAAAGGGGCAGTGCGCCGGTAATTTGCTATTGCCGGGCACTGCTCCTATTTAGGTCTGGCCCCTTCCTGCCGGCCCTCGCCGGATCCTTAGTGTGTCTACCTCTGGAGAAAGCGTTCCTAGTCTAGTCTTGTCTTTCCGTGTACCGTACCCTTGTCTACGTTTATCGACCACGTCTCTTGCCGCCTGCCCTGACCGTCTGCCTGTCCACGTTTACGATCCAGAGCCGCCTGTCCTGACCTTCTGCCTGTCCCCGACCACGAGCTTGCCTGACGAATCTGTACTACGTCTACCCTTGGCCGCCACCGCAGGCAAGTCCCGCCAGTGGAACGACCTGGTAGACTCCCGCCGCAGCAAGTCCATCCCGCTTTGCGGCGGGCTCTGGTGAAAACCGGACCTACTTAGATTCCGTTCCCTGGTGTGGGCTTCCACCATCGCCTGCGGTGGTCTAGCGGATCCACTACCCGTCCGTTACACCCTTGGTCAGGTCTAATGTACTAATGTACCTTGCAGGTCCTAGCCGCTCGACCAACTCATCAACCCCGGGGCATCGGGGTAGGCTCAAATTTGATAGCTCATTGAGAGCTTGTGAAAATCATTGCAGAATCGCAAGCCCCCTCAGGTTTCGTTATGAGCACTATAGGGCTCGACCACCCATTTGGGACTTTCTATGACCCCAAGCTTTAGCATCTTTTCAACTTCCTCAGCAATCGCTTCCCTCTGGGCCTCAGGCACCCTATACGGCCTCAAAACGTACCTTCTGGCCAGGTTCTGTGACGATGTCATGAAAAATTTACTTCGTCCTACCTGGCAGTTCCGAAAAAACCTGCTGATTCCTTTGTGGGAAAAACTCCCTAGTTTCCTCCCGCTGTCCCTTCGGACAATGACTCAGAGATAGGGGACCGGTGGTAACTCTCCCTTTGGGGCCCCCCTATGCTCTCTGACCGCCACCAGACTTTGAGGCCCTTCCGGGGCTTAATTAAGTTGACATGGTAAATTTGTTTACGGTTTCCTTTTACCGGGCTGGAAGACCTTATAATTTACCTCACTGCCCCGCCCGTAATCTCATAGGGGCCCTACCACTTCGCCAGAAATTTGCTTTCGACCGTGGGTACAAGTACTAGTACCCGGTCGCCTGGCAGAAACACTCTGACCCTTGCCGACCTGTTGTATACCTGGCCTGGGTTTCTTGCGCCTGCTGCGGGTTTCTCACGTACTATGGGTAGAATGGCCGCAATCCTGTCCTGCATTTCAGCGATGTGCTCAAGACACTCCTATGAGGGGTATTCTCCTGCTCCCAGGTCTCCTTGGCTATGTCCAGGAGCCCCCGGGATGTCTACCATACAGGAGCTCGAAGGGGGGAAAATCCTGTGGAGGCCTGCGGGACTTCCCTTACCGGAAACATGAGGTAGGGTTAGAGACGGTCCCAATCTCTCCCATCCTTATCTACCACCTTCTTGAGCATCGCTTTTAGGGTTTTATTAAATCTTTCCACCAGACCATCGGTTCTGGGGATGATATACTGAGGTACGGAGATGTGTAATGTTAAGTAGAGGGGCAGAGTTCCTTGGTCACCTTAGACATGAAGGGGGTGCCCTGTCTGTTAGTATCTCCTTCGGGATACCCGTGCAGGTGACATTTTGGAACAGTTCCTTAGCTATTCCTTTGGAGGAGGTGTTCCTAAGGGGAATGGCCCTCGGGATAGCGAGTGGCCGTTGTCGAGGACCACTATGAGTGCTGGATGTCCTCGGCTGACTTAGGGAGCGGGTCCTACCAGGTCCATGCCGATCCCCTAAAAGGGGACCTCTATTATTGGCAGGGGAAATTAGGGGGCTCCGAAAATGGGGCCTAGGGGCGTTAATTTGACACTCTGGGCAGGACTGGCAGTATTCCTCAATTGCCCTGTAAATTCCTGGCCATAAAATTACGCTCCACTCTCTCCCGGGTCTTCTCCACCCCTAAGTGTCCCCCCAACACATGGGAGTGGGCTAGCTCCAAAATCTGGCGGACATGGGACCGGGGCACCACCAATGCTTACCATTCGGTTGGGGTCTTTTTTACCCCGGTTACAGCATATTGTTGTTGACCAAAAATGAGGGAAAACCCAAAAACTCTCGCCTGGTTCCTGGGGTTTCCCATCTTTTTACCTTCACACTTTTCCAGGCATGCTCAAGTTTGGGTCCCTAAAGCTGTCCGTGCCAAAGTTCCCCCTGGATACTGGCAAGGAGGCAAACTCCAGACTAGAGGGACCTTCCTCGGGGTCCCCAGCCAGGACAGACAAGGGAAACCCATCGGGCTCCTCTGGTCCCGGTGCAGACACATTACCCTTTACCAAGGATATGGGGAAACACTTTTTATTTCCCCCACAAATCCAGAACAAGGGGAAAAATCACAGCCTATGATAATACTGTGGGGTAAGCTCGCAACGACAGCCACCTCATGTGTGGCGGGCCCGCAGGGGGTCTGTAGGGTCAGTACCGCGGTTGGGTAGTCCCGAGTGTCCCCGTGTACACAGATCACCCTATACGGCGTGGCCGGAGTTGGTCTGCGCCCACCAGCCGGGCCCTGCACCAGGGTTACCAAACTCCGGAGTCCATGAGGGCTTGTACGGTGTGTCCATTGATTTTAAGGGTGCATACCGCCGATTTCCCCCAGTCTCAATGTGCTGGTGTAAGAAGGCCTTCATACAATGACGTACGCCTTTTTACCATAGTCCATGGGTTCCCCCAAGTAGGACACTGTGCGGCGATGTGTCCGAGTCCATTGCATCGCCAGCAGATGCTGGGGCTCTGGGCAAGAGCGGTCTCTTTGGGGTTGGCAACCTTCCCCCCTTCTCACCCAGCCGGGATCCCCTCCCCTCAGGACCCTTTGGTTCCCCTTTTGGGACAGGGACGTCTTACCCCATGCTGACTCCCGTGGATGCAAGTCCTTGGAGGAACTCCTCGGTGGCACTATAACGCTCCACAATGGAGACAAGTTCGTCCAGGCTTTTGGGGTCCGTGTTTCCCCACACCACCGCTGGATCCCCACGGGGTAGGGCGCGCACGGGAAGTGGTCACAGACGACCCCCTTCGTCACCTGGACAGCTGTAAGACGTTCGGGCTGCAGCCCCTTGCTGGTAAGGTGGGAGAGGTTTTATATTTTGTGACCGAGCTGGCTTTGCTGGATCGAACTCCCAGGCGTGAACTCTCTGGGCCCGGACCGCCAGGTAACCCCCAGTCGGGCTAGGATCTCCCCTTTTAAGCCGCATGTAGGTCCTTGGCGTCTTCAGCTCTCAGGTCGAAGTAGGCCTTTTGTGGCTCGCCCGTAGAAAGGGGGCCAGGAAGTCAGCCACTGGTCCACGGGTAGCTGCTCTCTCTCGGCGATCCCCTCGAAGGTGCCGAGTTTGCCTCCACGTCATCATCTGGGGTCATTTTACGTGAATTGCAAGCACCACTTGACGGGGCGTGGAGGGGCCCACCTGCTGCCCCCTCTGGTCTTGTAGTCAGGACCTGGAGCTGCTGCTGTAGAGCCAGGTTTACCTGTTGTTGTTCTTTAAGGGCTGCCTGGGTGTTCTCAATTTAACAGGCGGTTGGTCTCTGCATTGAGCCCGCACGGTCTCCTGGTGGGCCTTCTGTTGGCTTGCCGCCATTAGCTGGAGGTTGGTGTTTGCCTGTATTTAAATGCTTCACCCGCTCATCCATTTTGGGTTGTCTCCGCTGGTTGCACTGTTGCCGCTTTAACCCCGACATATATTGGAACCACTTTTCGCCCGCCTGTCTCTTTAAGAGAAGCGTCTCTTTAAAAATGCCATAGCATCCTCCCCCATGTGTGAGCCTGCACAGATCTGGGATCAACGCATGAGTCTTTCAGTCAAGAGACATAGGCAGAAGTAAGGTACAAACGGCTGCATGGCTCCGTGGGTTTATTTAAACAGCAGAACAAAACCGATGGCAAACATGCCCAGCAACAACACAAACAAAAAGACTTGCTCATCTGAGCGCTTGCTAACAATGGTGTAGTTCCCTCACTATCACCTTGTTGGTCCTACACTGGCTTTTCCCAGTGTGAACACCTACAGCCCAGAAGGTAGACTGGAGGTACAGCCGACGCCCAGTCAGCTACCTGCTGACCTTGTATGCAGCCAGGAAATCCTGGCGTGGAGCCATGGGGAGTAAGCACCCACCCTGCTCTATGTTTACTCCCAATGAAAGGCCAACCCGGGAATGGCTGGTAGCCGTACTAACAGATTAAACATAGGTCGACAGTTTGTACTGTCGACATCTATTTATCAACGGCCTTTCACTCCACCAAGGCTGCTTATCTTGGTGGCATGCGTCCTGGACTCCCCAGACATATGTCCAGAACCTGACTGTGATATATACTCCCTTGTAGACCTTCCCAGCTACGGCCTTACACAACAAATCTGGACTGGGCAAAAGTGCAAAAAACATGTATCTGTAATGTATTCAGATAATAAAAGGTATTTTTTGGCACCTATCAATTCACCTATGGCAACTACACAATTGCTGTATTGAAATTTAACTGCAAGGTGACTCTATCAACAAATCTGGACTGGGCAAAAGTGCAAAAAAACACGTATCTGTAATGTATTCGGATAATAAAAGGTATTTTTTGGCACCTATCAATTCACCTGTGGTGACTACAAAATTTAGTATTCACATTTAAGTGCAAGGTGCCTCAATGAACAAGCGGTAGTGCGCCAAAGTCAAAAACACGTAACTGAAAATTTATTGGATAATACAGGTATTTTGGCCCCCTATCAACCTGTGCTGACTACAAAATTGCTGGTTTATAATTTAACTGCAAGGTGGATATTTCAACAAAATTGGAATGGGCAAAATTGGAAAATGAACACCTGTCTGAAATGTATACTGAATTAAAGTGGAGTTTTGCACCTAACAAAGAGACCTGCAGTTACTAGAAAAGATGTGTATCCTAATATAAGTTCAGGCTGCCCAATATCCAGGAAACTTTTCAATAGAAAACTGTTAATAATAAGCTATTGCAGTGCAATGTCTACACAAGTCTTGGTGAACTTTATCATATTCTTTATAGAGCTTGTCTTGTTCGCCCCAGGGGCCTCCCCTCCCCCCCCCCCCTCCGTGACTTTACAGGGGTTTAGATGTCCTTCAAAATTCTCTCCTAACTACTTTAAAATCTTCCAATCTCTAATCTAACTAAGTTGTAAGATCACAGATAACAGTAGAGCTTTCTTGTGAGAAATAGTTTAATTTCGCTGAGCTGTTTGGACACAAGCACGGCGCCGTCCTACTGCTCTGAGACGCTGGAAAACACTGAGCTGAACAGGAAGGGCTCTTCTATGCACCCCGAGGTCCTGTGATTTTTCCAGCCAACCGCAACCATACACACCCCCCGCATGACGCCGCACCCACCCCCCCCCCTGCTCTATTCTGTACGCTGATTGGCTGGCCGCCAAAATGACAGGAAGCGCCGAAAATGGCCGATCTTAATAGATGATGCACAGATTTTAACCTAAATTATCGCATGATCTAAAAATTTCGATCACCATAAAAACTGTGCCGATTTCAACTTTGTCGATAATAATCGCTCAACACTAATCAGGAGGTGTTCTATGGACAGATTATTACGTGGATGCGGTTTATTGATGATATTTTGTTTATTTGGCAGGGGTCACGGACAGATTTGGATATATTTTTGACAGAGCTTAATTCAATGATCTTAATATTCGACTTACATACGTCATCAGTCGGACCTCGTTGGATTTCTTGGAAGTAGGTATACAAGTATTGGATACTGGACATATTATTTCCAAAGTATTTAGAAAACAGACAGCTGTAAATTCATTGTTACATGCGTCTTCATTCCCAAACCCAAAACATACTGTCTCATCGATTCTTATTGGTCAATTCCTTTAGGGCAAGGAGAATCTGTGATACAATGTCAGCTTTTGAGGATGAGGCAAAGGTCTTGCGAAGTCATTTCAGACAGAGAGGATATAAGGAGGCTCATATTGAAGCAGGATACAAGAGAGCTTTGAATTGTGAGAGATTAAATTTTTGGGACCCCTGGGGCTCGTGATTCAACTTCTGGTGAATTCTGTTTGTGACCAATCACAATACACAATGGAAAATATGAGGTCATATTTGAAAAATATTGGCCTGTGTTAATGACAGATCCTGATTTGAGTAAATTCTTGCCTAAAGTCCCATATAGTAGCAAGAAGAATAAAAACCTTGGGTGATTTTGTTTGTACGAAGTCATTATGTACCTCCTCGATCAAAATTTCTTTTGATTCATGTGGCCCTAAATGGGGTTCTTTCCCATGTGGAGCCTGTTCAGTTTGTGCTCAGTCAGTACGTATCAACATTTTTGTATCTTCTGATGGACAAAGGGAGTTTAATATTGTCCATTTTTTAAAATTGCAGATCCTCAGGAGTTGTCTATTTTCTTACTTTGTCCATGAAATTTAATCTATATAGGAATGACAACTTGTGAATTGCGTTCAGGGGTTCAGGAACATCTGAGAGACATACGTTCTGCATCTAAACTTCAAAATCATCAATTGGAATTGATATCGAAACTGAAACCGGTGGCATAACACTTCTTTGGGAAACATGATTGCAAAGGACATCTACTACGATTTCGAGGCATTGAAAAAGGGTCTCTTTGGGTTTTAAGAGGAGGTGATTTATTCAACGACGGGAAAACAGGTGGAATGCAAAATGGTTTTTCAAATTACGAAATACTCACCATATGGACTTAATAAAAAATTTCTCTTTCCTCATTTTTTGTAGAATTTTTGAGCCAGACCTGTTATTTTCTTGCAGTATATATATGATTTATATACTGTTTTTAATAATACAATTTCTGTTTTTTAATTTTAAAATAATTGTTCTGGTCCTATATATTTTATGTGGTGTATTGTTATATTTTTATGTGTATGGAGGGAGAAAGGGGAGGGAGAAAGGGGAAAGGAGTAGAAAAAGGAAAAACACTTTTTATTTATTTATTTATTCCCCCTCTCCCCCCCAATATTTTTCACTTTATTTGGTTTGGGCATGTTTGGTGTTTTAATAAGTATTTTATTATCGGTTTTCATTATGTATGCACGTCATATAATGTGATCACTTATTATTCACAATTCTATTATTGATATATATTAATATGGTCAGGGAAATTTTTCCCACATTAATCATACTTATTAGTATGATTTATACTGTAAAATTTTTTATTCTATATTCATATTTACATCACACTTAAATTTCAGGCTAAAACCTCTCACATTTAGAATGACCTTGTCCTTTCACTTTTTTTTTTTGCCTTTTTGTTTGAATAGTTTCTATACCCATAACTTCTTCTGTGTGACTCATTCATGGCATGAAAATGGGGATGTGCCATGGCATTTGTCTATGTAGTATGGCCCGACGGGGTACTCAATTTAAAGATGTAGATGTCATTCTCCCCAAAACATGGCTTACAAACCCATGAGGGAAAAAGATGACATCAAATTTCTTGTGTACACAATTGATAATTTAATCGATTATTTACCACTATGAGATAACTGACAGTAATCGGCACAATACTAATCAGCTTCCTGTATCTGTGAGGCTCCTATTGAGCATTGCATAATAGACAGTTGAGCTTTGTATAATAGACAGTTGGGCAAATAATAACTGCAAATAGCTTTGTTTATATGAAAAGAAGTTTTCTTTTTTACTATTTCACTGCAGTAATATATTCACCTCCCCCCACTATTTTTCACTTTATTTGATTTGGGTATGTTTTTTTTGTTTTTGTAAGGATTTTTTATTTTTTTTTATTGTTTTTTATTATGTATGCACGTCATATAATGTGATCACTTTTTTTTCACAATTCTGTTATTGATATATATTAATATGGTTTATGGAAATGTTCACATTAATCATACATACTAATGTATGATCTTATACAATTCTATTTTTATATTTATATCAAATTTATATTTCAGGCTACACCTCTCACATTTAGAATGACTTTGTCTTTTCACCTTTTTCCTTTTTTTTTTTTTTTTCCCTGCTGAATAGCCCTATACCTATAAATTCTCCTGTGCGACTCATTAATGGCATGTAACATGGGGATGTGCCATGGCTGTGTCTATGCAGATTGCTGGGCAGGGTACTCAATAATGATGTATATGTCATTCTCCGCAAACATGGCTTACACCAAAGAGTGAAAAAGATGTCATCAAATTTTTGTGTACACAATTGATGATTTAATCGATTATTTACCCCTTTGGGGTAACTGACAGTAATCGGCACAATACCAATCGCTTTCTGTATCTGTGAGGCTCCCTTTTAGCATTGCATAATAGACAGTTAGGCAAATAATAACTGCAAATAGCCTTGTTTATGTGAAAAGAAACCTCCCTTTTTTGCTATTTCATTTCAGTAATCAAGGGGTTTTTTTTTTTTCCTTTCTTTCCTTTTTGTCCCTCCTTACTCATATATAATAATTGGAGCACACTTGAGAATTATGTTTTTTGCACATGACACTGCAACATAGTATATAAATTGTGACATAGGTATTATATTTTAACAATAAGTATTTAAATTTATATGGCGCTCTTTTTGTATGTGTGGGGCGCATGTGTGCTCCGTTTACTATGACATCTATTTTTTTACTCTGGTTTGTATAAGGCGCACAGTGAGTTTCAGTTGTCATGGGGGCGCTCTTTTTTTACTGCGCCGGCGCGATTTCTTATGATGCAATGCGGTGATGGGCGCTTTATATATTTTTCCCAGTTTTTAAAATGGTGATTTCTAATTTGTTCTATTGAACTGCGCCTGCGCACCTTTGGGACGCGATATGTTATGATCTGTGTATTGCGCTTGTGTAAATTCTTGGGGCGCGGGGCGGAAGTGAGCGATGTATTTTTGCATTTGCGTACATCTTTCTTCCGGACGCCGGAGTTTTGCTAAAGTATCGCTGCAGCTTTAGGTAGGGATTTGTCTGCTATGCTCTAATTACACCTTCTATTGGCCAATAGAATGAATTGGGGGTGGTTTTTCAATTAGATGATTATGTATATATGGACCTTCTGTGTTGTATCATGAAGCCTCTTGAGAAAGCTTGGCGAAACGCACGTCGAGGCTATCCCATTTCCTTGGCAGTGCATCTCCTCCATTCCTTTATACACTTGATGTGTCTATATACTATTTAATCACTTGATCTCTAACATAAGACACTTTAATACTAATGTTAAATATTATAGGTTATACACCTTAGATGACTTTCTATATTCAGGAATGGTGTGATTTGTATGCCTTGTTTGATATGGGCATTATTTTTAATTGTTTTTAGCTTTAAATTTGTACTATTTGTGACATATTCGTTTTTAATATTTATTATTGAATTAATAAAGATTGTAGATACAGATAGCCTGGCGCATTCTGCCTCAGAACGCCCGGGCTCTCTGCCCCAGGTGTCCAGAGGCAGTGGCTGCACAGCCGTAGCAGAGCAGAGCACTGCCAGAGCTCTGCTGTACTATTCACCCTGGAAGGCCTAAGGCCTTAGAGCTTAAGCCTACCAGGCATCCACCCCTCATGTTGATGTGGACAGCGCAATCATCATGCCGCCTATGCTGGGCTTCACTAGGAGAAGTCGGCACTGCCGCTCATCGTATCAGGAGACTGGGGAGACAGCTGAGTTAGTTATTTTTTTCTATTTTTAACTAATGGGGCCTGGGCCATCTACAGCCTACTTATCTATCTATATGGTGTCCACCTATAGCCTACTTATCTAGGGCCCACCTATAGCCTGAGCAGAAACCCGGGACTCACCTACCTACCAAGTTACCGGGGGCCTACCTACAGTCTAGCTACCTGGGGCCCACCTAAAACTTACCTACCCACATGGGGCCCACCTACAGTCTACATACCTAGCTACCCATAAGGGGCCCAACTACAACCTACCTACCTAGCGGCCCACCTACAGTCTACCTACCTAACCCATGGGGCTTACTGACAGCCTACCTACCTAGGGCCTAGCTACAGCCTACCTGGCTACCTGCAGCACACCAACAACCTACCTATCTACCTGGGGCCTATCTACTTGAGGCTTGCCTACCTATCTACCTGGGGCCTATCTACCTGAGGCTTGCCTATCTACCTCCCTGGGGGATGCCTACCTAACTTGGGCCTACCAACCTACCTACCAAACTACCTAAGGCCTAACAACTCATCCTAGGGTCTATCTAGCTACTTGGAGCCTAAATAGAACAATCTCCAGGGGTTTTTCCTCTCTTCCTTCCCACCCCACTAGGAGACTATCTCTAAGCTATGGCCTGAACTTGCTCTCCCACTCATGGGTAGTTTGTACAGAGGTGGAGGACAGTGATGGATTCTAAGATATTTGTGTCCAAATCTACAGGGACAAGTGGTGGTCAGGAGAAGTTGTCATTGAGGTCTGGACCAGATGGAAAAGAAAAGTGGATGAGAAACGACATCTGTGTGTTACAATATGTAACTGCATTGTAATCATTGTGTATGTCTGCAGAGTCTGTGTACACTGGTAACAACCACTATACGGTCACTGTATAGTGGTAATATGCAGTCTGCAGAGCCTGTGTACACTGGTATCTACCACAACATGGTCACTGTATGGCAGTTATATACATTCTGCAGAGTCTGTGAACACTGGTATATACCACTATGTGGTTATTGTATGGTGGTAATATTGGTCTGTGTATACGGATCTTTATTCAGTAATAGTAATATTCAGCAATAATATATATAGTCATGTAAATGTTTTGTATGGCAGTATATGTCAGTATATAATTGGGTCCTTATGCAATAGCATTATTGGTAATGTTGGTCTTGGTATAGTGGGATTTTTTTGGTAGCAGTATGATAATGATATGTATGGTAAGGTATTTGCTCCTTGCATTACCTAGAAACTGCATGGCTGTTATTAACGAGCTTCAGTAAATGTTCGTGGTGGTGGTTGTGGGGAGCATCCAATAGTTTGTTATGGGGGCCAGGCTTCTCTAGTTACACCCCTGTGTAAATACATTGCTTTACAAAATGATTTTATTTTTCTCACTCCTCTTGTTTTTTTTACTTTACAGTGTCACATCTGCTTCAGAAGTTTGGTTTACAGCAAGTATCAAGATTCTGATTTGTAGAAAAAGTTAAATTACAAAAAAGTAAACCAAAACCATTATAATAAAAGCAGTCACTTCAAAACAATATTTAATATATAGCGAGACAGTAAAAGTACAATTGCAATAATTCTTAAAATGATGATAACATTCTCTGTTATAGCATGTAGTATAATTGCCGTCCACAAAGATTGGATACATTTCTACTTGAATCTAAAGAATAAAGGGCACTTCTAAACTGATCAATAAAGCATTATGTTTTCTAGATTCTTTGCGGGGAGATTAGTAATTGACATTTCACAATAAGGTTTCTCCTGACAGTAAAATTTAAAAATAATTTGTTGTGCTTACAGCAGAAATTCTAGGCACATATTCAATTTTATGTTTTTTTTTTCTTTTTGTGATATTTGTGAGTAATAACAGTTTACCTGAAAAATAATGTGACCTCTCCCATTCCTGTGATCCTTAAAATGATTTAATGATTCAGCTAAATAAAGTAATCATATGAATTGAACACTAAAATAAAAATATTTCGTAAGAGTATTATGCCTACCTAATTAAAAAGGCAAAGATCTTTAAATGAAGGAATACATTCTTGTTAACAGTCCTGATCAAGTCCTACTCACACAGATGTATGGCTCTTGAAAGGATACTCCAAACAATAGACTTTATGTTTTTTATAAGAAAGAATTATCACTTCCATGTGCTACTGTACAGATTGCATGAAACTTATGTCTACAACAGTATTTTTTCCTAAAAGCATCTTGGAGTCTAAATAAAAATGTCTCCATTTTTTTTGTTGGGTGTTGCTAAGGTCCTAAACCATGTGGTCTATGGGCCCTTTGTGTTACATTTTGCTCAAAAGGGCTGAGTTCACACAGAATTTTTCATGGAACATCATAAATTGCGGAATGCATTTTGTCAGAGAAAAAAATATGTATGTTCCTGTCACTAATTTTCAGAATAAGTATTGCACATCACCTCTACAGAACATTGTATAATAAAAATAAGCTCTGAAAAACTTGCCTCTTCAAAACCAGATTTGTGTAATACCTCTAAATAATAGCCATTTACCAAATAATGTACCTACACATGGAGCAAATATATCATACTTATTATCGTCACACTATTACTTAAAAAATGACACAATACCAAGACCATCAATCCTAATTATACCGCTACCTAAGAAACTAATAATACTGCCAGACCATGACCTCATGTGACCACTACAAAGGGACTATCAGTTGTACACAGACGTTCTGCAGACCAAATAATTGATTACAGTACAGTTGTAGCCAGTGACTCACAAGTGCTTTCTTCCCTGATCAGAGTTGTTCTCCCTTTTTTTTTCTTTTGCCAGACCATCATGATGACTTATTCCAGCCACAACTTGTCTCTGCAGAATTTTCCACAGAAACATTTTAAAATCTTCACTCATCTAACATCTACTTACCCCTTCCCCACCTCTGTACAAACTCCGCATGGGCTGGATTTAGGGGGAGAGGGGTTATAGGGTGACAGGTGAGGGCTATATTTTGTACTGGCACAGGGCCACATAACACAATGGTTGTGGAGAGAGGCAGAAGAGGGGGTATAGGCTATGGTTTAATGGCACAATCTCCTAGGGGAGAATGAGGACCAACCCCATGGAGATTGAGCTGTGACTTGTACCCCCAGGATCATAGCCTTTCCCCTGCGTCCCCAAAAGATCAGGTGCAGAAATTTTCCTCAGGGGATGCAGAAAATGGAGTATAGTACTGTTAAGTTTTTGTAGTTTTGATTTTTCTACGGTTTTCTCCTTTGGACTACATTAGAATGTTTAGACTATGTCAGATCGCCATTGGATCCATTTCTTTGCTTTTTACTCCACTATTAGTAATGGAGATATCTGACAGATACCTCTCCATTAATATCACTGGGGTTTGGTATCAGCCAGTGGTGTTTATAACCCCAAGGTTTACACTTATCCCCTATCACTATTACTCCAGTATATAATGCACCAGGTGTACTTGGAAGAGCCAGGTTATCATCAGATGTGAATCATTTAATGTAATGGATTGTTTCTAGATTGCTGTGTGCTCATGTTTTTAGGATAGGATAAGACCAATATCCATGGATCTTCTCATCCAGATACTATGTATTGATTTTATGTATCAAACTAAAGCTAATCGTTTTATCTTGAGTGGATAGTTCAGACCATGTTTTTTTTTTTATATTAAATAAATAAATTATAAAAATGTAAAAAGAAATAAATGACATGGGGGATGGTGTTTTCCTCATTTTTCATAATCAACCAAGGTTGGACCAGTAGCTGAAGCCTGATACAATTAGGATGGGAAACTCCAAGGATATTGGTCTCTTCCCATCCTAAAAATACAAGCCCACAGCTGCCCCATAAGATGGTCCACTTCTGATGGTAGCCTGGCTTTTCCCAGCACCCTTAGTGCAGTGGGTGTTAGAGTAATACTGAGAGGGGTTAGTGTCAACCTTGGAGTGACAAGAAACACAGCTGGCTGACAACAACCCCCAGCGTTAGTAATGAAAAGGCATCTGTAAGATACCACCATTACTGTAAAATAGTAAAAAACACAAAGAAACACAAAAAAAAAAAAATCAGTAAACACTCCCTAACACAATCCCTATTTGACCATTTTATTAAAAACATGGATTCAATGCTGGTTTGACTTAGACCAATGAATCCAACGTAGTCCAAAGGAAAACCTGGAAAACAAAACAGAAATGTTACACACACGATAGATAGGCTATGCAGAACCCAGAAAAGCTGGTTGGTGACCCATCCTCAACAACAATCCCCTTTCCTATGATAGGAAAGCTAAGTACCTGCTGTGAAGAATAGAGCATCACCTAGCTTTCCTGGATACCGGATAGAAAGCTGGGTGACATCCCCCCCAGCAAGCACCAAGTAGGTAGCTATATAAATCCCCGTAAGGTAGGTATCTAGTATCTCTCAGTAGATCAGTATATAGGCCCCACCAGTAGGTAGGTAGATATAAAGGTGACATAAATAGATAGGTAGCTATAATGGGCCCCTGAGTAGATATATAACCCCCCCAGAAGATATATGGGTACATATGCCTCCACAGTAGGTAGGTCCATAAATAGGTCCCATCAGTATTTATATAAGCCCCTCAGTAGGCAGGATCCTTAATAAGTAGACAAATAGGCCAACTTATTAGGTATATGGTAACCTCAGTAGGTAAGTAAAAGACCCTCTAAGTAGGTAGATACTGTATATAACCCTATCAGTAGGTAGGTATATATGTCCCCTCAGTAGGTAGGCATATAGCCCCCCCGGTAGGTAGGTAGGTAGGTAGGTAGGTAGGTAGGTAGGTAGGTAGGTAGGTAGGTAACTAGGTCGCCTCAGTAAGTAGTTAAGTAAAAAATCCCCTCAGTAGGTATACTGGTCCACTCAGTAGGTAGATGCATAGCAACTCCCTCCCCCCTCCAGTAGGTTAGTAGATAGGTCACCATAAAAAAAACGTAACTAACTGGCTTGTGTTTCAGCCTGAGTGGTGTGATGTCATCATGTTACCTATGCCGAGAAGAGATGAGCGAACAGTAAAAAGTTCTAGTTCAATTAGAACCTAGAACCCCATTAAAATCAATGGAAGAAGATGTTCTGGTTTATACCCACACAGGTGAGGAGAAGCTGTAATTACCATCCATCACAATAAACTGGATATGTGGAACTTAGTAAAGAAACTTTGGCTCTAAGAGTGACAGAAAACAATTGAGGGGCTAAAATACTTATTTCCTTTCAATGGCTAACTGAAAAGATGAGGACAGTTTGCAAGCAGAGGCATAGCTATAAGAGGTGCAGCTGCTACGGGGCCTTGCATCCTGAGGGGGTCCAAAAGCCCCTTTGACACATAGGAGATTTGGAGACGGTGTGTTTTACAATTACTGAACCCTCAAAACTGGAAAAACTGAACTTTTTGGCACTGAGTATGATTTAGAAAATCCTAGCACTGTATAATATATATCCATGTATATGAGTTAGGCTTTATGTAAGCCTGCAAATGTCGCCAAATAACAACTTCTGGGTTTGGAAAAGATGTAGCCAGCAATACAAAACTCCCTAACTATTGATGTATATGGAGAGGAAAATGCTATCTAACTAAGAACAGTCTGAACAGTACAGAGAGTGAGCTGAAAGTTGCCATTCACAAGGAAATACAGTGAAATATATGTAACATGGTCATATGATTTTAGCAGCCAATGAGAGTCCTACACCTCAGCGATTATGTTTTCGACACTTCTATATGCTCTGCACTGATTGGATGGCCAGCAAAAGTACAGAAAAGGGATTGGATTGCCGCCAAAAGTGCAGAAAGCTGCTGAAAATGGCACGTCGAACTAGAACGAACAGTAAAATGTTTGGTTCGGCTCGAGTTCTAAAAATTCGAGAAGTTGTACTAGAACTTAACTTTTCGAGAACAGTTCGATCAATACTAATGCCGAGATGTTAATCCTGAGTATAGGCAGTGGTGCAGGCTGTGCAATATGTCTCTGCTGCTTACCATTGCAGTGTACGGGAGGTACTGCTGATAGCTCCCTGCTCCGCTGTACTTTTAAACTGTATGTGCCTCCAGAGGATGTGTATACAGTTGAGAAAGCTTGCTAGTGTCTGGGGCCTGACAGCCAGTCTGGGCCTGGTCTAGCACAAGCTCCAAGTAAAAAAAAAAAAATTTGCATGTACGTATGAAGCATTAGCTGATATGATACATTCCGAAGCTCTCCTCTGTATTATCTGGGGGGAGGAGGAAGTCCTTGACTTTCTTGCTTCTAACAGGCAATGCATCTGTCTCAAAGAAAGCTGTGTGAGAGATATCTGATAGTTCGATAAGGAGGATAGCAGTAAAAAGCATTTTAACAAACTATCTGATGAGTTTATAAGAATATAAGATGAAACAGACTTTTGATGTTTTTTTTTAAATTACCAACTTGACAGTCCCCCTAAAAATATCTAAATCTGTTTTAACGCTCCCCCCTAGGGCGGGGAATGGTGATTGATGCTCTTCCCAAAACTGAACAAGAATGGGAAAAGGGTTTCACTCTCCTTAGACAGCAGGTGTGAACAGGGTGTTGAACCCACTGAACCACTGTCAGGCTTGCCCCAAAGGGGCGAAACCAAGCAACGCCGGCCTCCTCCCAGAGCCTTTGATGGTAAGGATGAGAGTTGACCACGGTCCGCCAGGTGCCACCTCAGAGTAGTCCGGCAGAGGCATCAATGGATTGTTTTACAATCTCATACCCTCAATGATTCTGGGGGAGTCATGATGGAGGTGGCGCTTAATTGTTCAGCTATACCTTGTAAGGCATCTCGGGTGTAATTATTAAACCTCTATTGATCATAATAGATGTAATTTACCCAGTTCATAGTTTTGTTGATTGTTATCTGGGGCGTAAGTGATTCAAACCCTTTGACCTAGTCCCTAGCTTTGAATTCATCAGGCACCCCCCTTGGTTGTCCCTCTTGCATTTTTTCACACATCCAGACTAGACAATATATGAACGGATAAGGGAAAGTTCATGATGACTTATTGGTCACAGTCACTTTCTTGCAGTGTGAAGCGTAGACCCAGGGGGTCTTCCTTCAAGTTTCATTGAGGTTGGGGACATCAGGAGTACTTGGTGTGGTCAAATCTGGGCTCCAGAGAATCTTTTGAGTGTTTCTGCACCCACAAAGTCCCAGGTTTTAGCTCTGATCGAGTCTGGATCTGGAATGGAGGAGAACACTATGGCATTTCATTATTTTCAATTCATTACACAGATTTATAACATATTTACAAAGGCTATCGTTCCTGCACTCAACTTCTTGTGTGAAACCTCCCCAATCTGGGTGGGCCTGAGAATACTATTGCCTGAGGAGTGAGACCAGTGGGGCTACCTAGGGGTATTTCTGACAGAATGGAGTGCAATGGCTAGGATCTCGGGCCAGGGAAGAGATGTTTATTTGCTGGCTTATAGAATTTTTGTTCTTCAGAGTGGGATTCATTCTTTCCACTTTCCTGCTGAATTCGGGATGATAGGGAGTGTGCAGGCCGAGGTCAGCTCCTACTAGTTTCCAAATGTCTTTGGTTACTTCTGCAGTGAAGCAGTGTCCTTGGCCAGATTCAATAACCTCAGGGATCCCCAAATCTGCATATCAATTCAGTCAATAGTTTCTTCACAGTGATTCTGGCAGTCATGTTGGTAAATGGGTAGACTTCAGGCCATCCTGAGAACATATCCACCACCACTACTTGTACTTTCCACTCTTGGGTAATTCAATGTGTTCAGTCTGGGTCTGCTGGAGAGGATATACACTCACCGGCCACTTTATTAGGTATACCCGTCCAACTGCTCGTTAACACTTAATTTCTAATCAGCCAATCACATGGCGGCAACTCAGTGCATTTAGGCATGTAGACATGGTCAAGACAATCTCCTGCAGTTCAAACCGAGCATTTAGTATGGGGGAAGAAAGGTGATTTGAGTGCCTTTGAACGTGGCATGGTTGTTGGTGCCAGAAGGGCTGGCCTGAGTATTTCAGAAACTGCTGATCTCCTGGGATTTTCACGCAAACCAATCTCTAGGGGTTTTCAGAGAATGGTCCGAAAAAGAAAAAACATCCAGTGAGCGGCAGGTCCTGTTGGGCGGAAATGCCTTGTTGATGCCAGAGGTCAAAGGAGAATGGGGCAGACTGGTTCGAGCTGATAGAAAGGCACAGTGACTCAAAAAAGCACCCGTTACAACCAAGGTAGGCAAAAAGAGCATCTCTGAACGCACAGTACGGCGAACTTTGAGGCAGATGGGCTACAGCAGCAGAAGACCACACCCGGGTTTCCACTCCTTTCAGCTAAGAACAGGGAAACTGAGGCTCCAATTTGCCCAAGCTCATCGAAATTGGACAGTAAAAAGATTGGAAAAACGTTGCCGGGGTCTGATGATCTCGATTTTTTTGCGCGACATTGGGATGGGGGGGTCAGAATTTGGGTCAACAACATAAAGATTCCATCCTCCTTTGATCAACGTTCAGGCTGGGGGTGGTGGTGTCAGGTTTGGGGGGGAAAATTTTTTCTTGCACTTTTTGGGGGCCCCCTTTGGGTACCAATTGAGCACGTTGCAACCCCTTTTTGGAATCTATCCAGAAAAAAAGGGGGGGGGGATTGGGGCAGTTCTGAAGGAAAAAGGGGGGGCCCAACCCCTTTTACTAGATGGTGTACCTAAAAAAGGGGCCCGTGATGTAGTTTGTATAATGAAGATTCGGGTGCTAGGTATATCTTTGTTTTTGAAGAAATCATCGGGTTTTAGTTCCTCGGGGTTATCATGAGCCCCTGACACATTGGTATAATGCCCTTTGGGTAAAAAAAAGTCTATTGTCTTTCCCTTTAGAATCCCTTAGATTGTAAGTTTTTGCAGCAGGGCCCTCACCCCTTTTCTCCCCTGTAAGTGCTTCACTTTTTAAAATATCTGTCTTTTGTCTGAAATTTAAACCCCCTCAAACATTGAAAAGGGCTAGAAATTTCTGGCGCATATAAATAAAATTATTTTAAATTATTAAACCATCTTGTGTACTCCCCCCAAATTTCCTCCCATTTTTCCTTTCCTTCGGGCTTTTTCAGGTTTTTTTGAATTGCCAACGGTTTAACACCGGATTTCAATGCATCTTGAAATTTGGGGGTTTTCTTTTTCTTGTTCCCTCTTTCTTTCCTTCTTCTTTCTTTTCCCCTTCCTTCTTTCCTTTTTTCTTCTTCCCTTTCTCTTCCTTCTCCCCTTCTCCTTTTTTCTTATCCATTCCCCTTTCTACACATTCCCCTTCTTCTTCTTACTTTTCTCTTTCTTTCTTCTCACATTCTCTTTTTTTTCTTCTCACTTTCCTTTCGTCCTTCCCCACTTCCCTCTTTTTTTTTTCCTTCGGGCCTTCAGCCCCATAAACACCACCCCCTGCTTCCCTCTCAAAACTCGGGGAAGGAGCGGGCCTTTGCAGCCAAGTCTGCCTTAGGGGGGCCTTTCTACTTCCACGGTCTCTATTTTCCATGGGTTTCCCTTAAAAAACGGCCACTTGAGCGGGGAAATTTGGGAAAAAGCTCAAGTCTAATGGCTTCTTGATCTTGAGGGCTTCCACTGCTTTCGCAGGGCCCACTTCAGGCCAAAGTCATGGGCTGAGTTGGTGTATATTTTCATGGTCTTCTCTTTGGCGAGCTTACAAGCTTCCGTTACAACCCAGAGTTCACCCTTGGCGGCACCTCAAGGTAAAGATGCGCTTTCATTTTCTTTTGAAAGGTAAACCACAGAAAAATCCTGTATGGAACGTCTTTGTCGTCCCGCATTCGGACCCATTTGAACACATAGTCGGGGCCTCCAACTTGGATTAAACAGGGGAAGAGGGAGGTTTAAGCCCCTTTGTTCAAGACAGCTTGAAGGGGTTCATTCGGGGCAGCCCTGGCTTCATCTGTGGTAACTGATCTTCCCCCCCCTTTTCCCCCCCTTTGAAAGGGGAAAGCTGAGTGGCGGGGTTTTTAGATAGTACATCTCTTCAAAGTGAATTTTTTGCAGGGTAAGGGCCCTTGCTAGGGAAGGCGCCGTTACTGAGATTATTTTCTGCGACTTTTTTCAGCCCCTTGTAGAGGGCCCAAAAACATTGACCAGATGGCCTAAAATGATGTTTTCATTTTTTTCAAGAAGATCTTGTGCAGCAATGATACCCTAGGCAATGGGGACAATCCGTCAAAGGACTAACTGCAAGAATATACCCCAAGAGGTCTCAACACTCCCATGTTTTTTTGTCAGGACTTCTGAAGTTTGGGCCCAAAAACTTCAAAAAAGGAGGAATTGAAAAGCTTTGAGTAGCCCCCAGTTTCCCCAACCCGGGACTTGTGGATAAGTTTTTTTTCGGGGCTTTAAAAACACCTTGTGCCTCAAGTGAATTTCTTGGTGAAACAAATGCCCTTTGAAAGAATAGTGAAAAACTTGCATAAGACGGGGCTCAGGTTCCATTGGCGAAGTAAAGAAGGCCTAAAATCCTAAAGTTTTTTTAGTTTGCCGGGAAGAAAGACCCTCACAGTTTTTCCGACATGGGTAAGGTGTTTGGTACCCTGTAAGCAGTGTCCAAAAAACAATTTTCATAAAACACCTTGGATTTTTGACTGGAACTTTGAGTTGATTGATCCCAAAAGTTGGAGAAGACTCAAAGAGCTTTGACAATTTGGGAAAATCGGGTGCACACAAAGAATATCACATGTCCTCACTTGAGTCAACGGGGTTGGGGAGTTATGTCCCCCTTTGAAGCACCCTCGCCGGTGGGCTATCCACGATAAGGGAAAGCAAAAGGGTTTTGACAGCCCTTGGGTTTAGGGGGACACTGAAGAAAACATGCAGAAACCATAGACTGGAAGTTGGACTGGAAGGGTACTTGGCTGAGGAAACAGAGTTTTGGGGCCCACAGGGTCTCATAATCCTGACAGCAATGACTGCCCAAGTCCTGAACCAAATGGTTTTTTTTGGGAGGTTCACCGGGGATAACTTTTTTGTGAACAGGGGGTTTTTGGGGGGAAAAATGCGTTAGCACCCCTTTATCCAAAAAGTTCTTTTTGTGACTCCAGGGATATTGGGGCAAGCGGGGCAGGGACACCCCTTTCAAGAAGACATTTACAGGTAGATTGGGAAGGTTTGCCGACATCATCAGCCCTTTTAGACCAAAACTTCGGGGGACTTGTGTCAAAAGTTCAGGAGGTATTGCTTATTGGATAAAACATGTGAACCGGGAACCCTTTTAGACTCAGGAAAATTTGGGATTGAAAGTCCAAATACATCCAGAAGATTTATTCTGATAGTACATTCATCGTTTGTGAAGATCATTTTAAAGCAATTAGTTGGTAAGAGGAGAGAAAGTGTCTAGACGGATCCATGATGCCAATTGGCACGGGGGTGGGTTTTGAGCAAGTCGTTTTGGGTCGTCCATCCACTTCAATGCATAAAATTTAGCAGAAAAGAGACTCTGGGGGAACAGAATTTTCAGAACTGATCTGGCTGCACCGTACAAAAGGGTAAGGAATTGGTGGCCAAAATTTTAAGTTTGACGGTCAACACGGGTTTAGAATGACAACAGTGGGGGGTTTCCTGAAGCTTGAGTAAAAGGGGTAGACAAATTTTTTTGGAAGTCCTATGGCTGGGATGAAAAGGAGGTGTTTTGGGGTTTGAAAAGGCGAAAAATCATCTGGGGATATCTTGTTTGCACATTTTGTTAAGATTGGTAAATTGGGGTCCAATGAATGTATTATTATTTAGGACTGAGCTGCATTGGGTTTTTTTTGGGTTAAAATCTGACGTTATATTAAAAAACTTGATACGATTTAAAATTGTTTATTGCTTGAGGTATTGCGGTAGTTGCGTCCATTGGTACAAGATTCCTTTTTCGCACGAGTTTTAGCGCGCACTGCCTCATGATTATTCCGGAGGGTTGCAGTAAAAAAAGTTTTCTGATTTTGGGCCTTTGGCCCAAAGGTCGCAAACCTTTCCCTTTTTGATTAGAGTCTGTATTGATACCCAGGAAAACTTGATTGGTTGATTTAGAATGGTGTCTGGCTAGCAAAAAGCCCTGTGGAGCTCTTGAGGGGCACTTTAAAAACCCTTTCTTTAATTTTGGGATGAATCACTTTTTTAGAAATGAAAAGTTGACTTCCTTTTAACCTGCATATTCTTTTTGAATTTTTTAAAAAGCCCCCAAAGGTTTAATAAACCATAACAAACCCGTAAAAAGAGGATTTTGTGAGCAAAAATGTCATGTCAAATCCATGGCCCAAATAAGGCAACATCCGGAAAAAAAAATTCTCCACGGTTTCATAGGACTCTGGTAAATTGAAGATTTTCACTGAGTTTTCAGCCAACTTCCTTGCTCAAAAGAAAACGGCAGAACTCTCCCCAATGAGTAAGTACGATGCCAAACATGTCATCTTTAAAGGGGCTAATTTTGATGATAGGCCAAAAGAATCCCCACCGAGCGGGCAGCAGGTATAGACTTTCCAAGACAGAATAGCTTCTGTTCTGGCGATGCCAGTAAAATGCCATGGGTTTTTTTTTTAGGGTCTGGCATTGGGCATAGATTATTGACTTTTTTTCATGAAAAGCATGTAATTGGTTGTCCTCGGGTTTTGTAGCGGGTGCTGAGGATGAGAAGGAAAACCCAGAAAAAAGGGAATCCAGGGCTGGGGAGGATGGTGC
Organism: Phyllomedusa bahiana; assembly: GCA_025379985.1. Taxonomy (NCBI): domain Eukaryota; kingdom Metazoa; phylum Chordata; class Amphibia; order Anura; family Hylidae; genus Phyllomedusa; species Phyllomedusa bahiana. The sequence continues at coordinate 58,516 of JAODAL010015014.1, forward strand.
TGCCAAGGTAGGGGAAGTCCATGAATGATCGGTTTGGTGGTGAGGAATGTGGGTGTATTTAAAAAGGGAATGGTTATACTCCGGGAAAGGGTGAATTTTCCGGGAATTTTAGGGGTTTTTGAAAAAGGGAGACCTGTAGTCTTAAACATTTGCCATAGCTCTGTTAGACCAATCCTTTTCACGTACGGAAAAATTGGCTTTGTGCCCCAAGAAATGCGTGAGTATGCCGTACACATCCATTGGGGGGAACGCAAAGATCAAAAAAATGAGCGGAGGGCAGGGAGGGGAATTTTCTCGCTTGGGCCACTTCAATACGTTATTTTAATTTTTTTTCATACTGAACACAATTTTTTGGGGATACTTATTATATTGGGTTAAAAAGCATGCATAAGTAATCACAGTTTAATCTCTCCTAAGAAACATCGGTCGGAGAAAAGGGAAAAATACTGGAGTCCTTTAATTTGGGTTTTCAGATGGGAGTCCTGGCATCCTGATAATCAACGCCCCCCTCCCCCGTCTTTCCCTCCATTAGCATTGAAAGTCAAATAGCGCTAGGGAGGGGGAGGGGTCCAAAAAGGCGTGAAAAAGGGATAGGGTTGCGGGGGGGGGTTGTGGGTTGCAGGTGTGCTGGCAAGAATTACACTTGCCGTGCATATCAAGTTTCATAAGTAGTAAAAAAGGGGAGTGCAGGGGAAAATAGGGCGGAATGTTGGGTGTATCAAGAGGCCGCTGTTCAACTTCAACCCGAACCCGGGGTTTTTTGGGATTCTTAGGACTAAAATATGGCCACAGGAAAATGAAAAGGGGGGGTTTTGGTTTTTTGCCTTTCCCGGGATAAGAGAATGTTTGGACTTCAAAAAAAAGGGCTACAAAAAAAAAGGGGCGTTCTGGCAGGGGAGCTGAGTAAGAATCCGGAGGGGCGGGAGCTGAAGGTAAAAAAAGGGTGATAAAGGTTGTACTTCCCCCCCAACGACGCAATTTTCAGTGTTAAGGAATTTGATTACGTCGCCCCCAAACTCGAAAACGCCATCTTGGAAAGGCGCAGCTCCCTCTTTAACATATGCATCCTTAAATCCTTTTATTTTTTACACAGTTTTTAAGTATTTTTTCTTTTCCAAGACTCTTTTTTCTTTTAGTGCTTGTCCCCAAATACTCCCTTTTAAATTTGTGATTTATCCGTTACACAGAGCTAATTTAAAAGTTTTTTTTCTCAATCCTATATATATTTTAAATTTTTTTTCTTCGATCAAAATACTCGACTGCACCTTTTACGAGCGCAAATTTTCAGTACCCCTACAGCCCAGGGGAAAATTTGCCCGCAGGACAAACCCCCCCAAACAGATCTTTTTAATCGAACCAAGGTAAACACCTGCCAGAATTTTAGTGTGGGAAAAATAACAAATGATGTACTTAATGTAAAATTAACCCTGAAGAGTCTTTTTCTTTCCCCAACTAAAACAGAAAAAAAATTAACACACTGATGTTGAAATTGTCCCCAACAACTAACCACAACAATGTCTTCTCTTTTCACAGGAAAACTAAAAAAATTTTCAAAAAAAAAAAAAGTGCACATCTGTCAAAACACTACAGAAACCAAGATCCCCTGTCCCTTTTAAAAAGGGTATTAAAACCAAGACTTTTGCTATATAACAGGGATAGGCTACTCTTTAACCATTCCTCCAACTCTGGCCCATAACTAAGCAGCTTTGGGAATTTCATTCCTTCAGGGAAAGCAGATATCTTCATAATATATTTTTTATATAACGTATCTGTAATAACTCTATAAACTTATGACAGGCTTTTGTTTCCTTTGACCCGGTCCTTATCTAGATATCTCTTTTTTTTTTTCATCAGGGCCCCTCCTGACCTACACTGAAATATGAACTGAAAGGAAAAATAACTATCCAAAAGATACTTATACTTTAAAAGCAGAGGCATTAATTGGTACGTTTAAGGTATACACATAATGCGCAACATGTACCAGAGCACACCTTTTAAAGGCACACCTAACCTTTCACGGGCTCCAAGGGAAGACAACCACCAAAAAAACCTCACTAGAATTCCGAAAACGAAAGTCACAGCTAAAAGTCGCTAACTTTCCTAATTCTGTGGGTTTATCAGCTCCAAGTGATTCGGGGACTCCAGGGCCGGCAGGTTGGGGGTTAAGGCCAGCCCCCCCCGAAAGCCCTCCCCCCGGCGTTTGAGAGCACTGCACCACTGTCAAGATGCTTAAATCAGGGGGGAATCTATCTTTTTCCCCTCCTTATCCATTAAAAAGCCCCCCAAAAAATATTATTATTTTTGCGCCGGGACCAGAGCCGAGAAACAGGACCGACACCCTTTCCCTTTCGGACAGAATCTAAGTTTAATCACTTTAAAATTTCATTCCAATAGAAATTTTTTTAAACACAGACTATTTTTCACCACATGATTGGTAAAAGGGGGGGTCCTAAAGCAATTATAATTTTCATGTACTATGAAGCATTAGCGAAGATACATTTCCCAAACTCCCTCGATTATCTGGGGGGAGGAGGAAATCCTTGACTTTTCTTGCTTTTAAAGGCAAACACCTTCTCAAGGGAAAGCTCTGTGAGAAAATTTTGAATTCGATAAATGATAGCATAAAAGATTTAAAAACTATCTGATGACTTAAAAAAAAAATGATAAAACAACTTTTTATGTTTTTCCTTTAAATTACCAACTTGACAAAGCATAAACAGGGAGAATAAAACATCTGACGTATTTCGTAGCAAACAATCTCCTTAGTCGTAGCCTTTTACTATTAAGACAAGGGTTTCCCTTGCGTTTTTTCCGGGCCAAAAACCTAGCAAGCCCCCTTTTTATACAGAATCTAAACAAAAGAAAATTTCACAGAAAATGCTGTGCAAACAGAAGTATAACAGGGCCTAAAGGACTTAAAGCAGCCCCCAACACTTCGTACAAAAAGGGCAGTAATAAATGAACATTTTACTCTAAAATGTTCAAATCTTTTAAAGTTCTCCCACCAAACTTGTTATATGCTCTTTAGTGATTTTTAAAGGTCTAAACTCAAAAACTCTGCTCGTGTTATTATTAGATTTTTCTCAGTGTTTTACTGGAAGTAAAATTGTCACACCACTATGCTCATGGTCGCTTTTCAAGCACCTTTTTTTTGCCATGGGACTTTTCCATTCTCTTACCATCTGTATGGGTCATGTGGCCGTCCTGACTTCAAAAGGGTCTATAGGGAAAACACAGTATTCCTGCCATTTACCCCACAGTATGAACGGGTTTTGGGGGCCTCTTCCCAATCCTCTTGCACCTGTGGGGTTATAAGTTTACTCTTCTGTCCCTAATCCTTGTTTGTGATTGTTTGCGTCTGTTGCGGTCTGTTTTTTTGCCTTAAAATAGCGGGCGGGTGCTCCGGTTGGTTTTAGATTTCCTTGTTTTCGGGGGTTTCCACCTGCCGAGTTCCTAGCATTCCCTTTTTTCTTGTATTTTTGTCGGGTTTCTACCCATTTCCTTTTTTCTCTTTGTTCTTTGGCCTCTGTCTTTTTCAGCACCCTGGCCTCCGTTTAGGTCTTCTCATAGGCCTCCATTTAAGTACGTCCTCCGAGGCCTCCATTTATGTCTGCTATCCTAGGCCTCCATTTATGTCTGTTCGCCTAGGCCTAACCTTCATAGAAACATATGTCAAACCACAAACATTCCTTTTAACTTGGCCTTTAAAATAAAAACCCTTGCAAAACACAAGTACATCAACTTCAAAAAATCTTTGTACAATTTGTTTAATACGGCAATAAAACCTGTATCCAAGCGATCAAGCTGGTTCACAGCAGGCTTCAGATGCCAACTTCCGTGGCCCTCATTTAATAGCTGAACGGGCCCAAGGGGATCTGTTACCCAGAATGCAACAAACTACGTTTTGGGGGAAAACGCCCCCCTTTCTCAAGCTGATTTTTATCGAAAATTTTTTGAAGTTGATGGACATGTGTATTGCTTATGCTTAAAAAAAAGAGCACGAAGTTAAAGAACAGCTTGTGGCATACGACATAGTTTCTATAAGGTTTTTGTTTACGGGGGAAATGGGGTTTTTGCCTGATGCGGGGTACTAAACTATTTTAAAAGTGCATCTTCAATAGGTTCCCCTAGGCCCCCCCATTTATGCGCTCGCCTAGGGCCCCCCTTTATTCCTCGCCAGCCTCCATTTAGTCTGCTCGCCAGGCCTCCTTTATGCTCTCCTAGGCCTCCTTTATGTCTCCCCCCAGGCCTCCATTTATTCCCCGGTCCTTGCTTTCCCCCTCTCATTTTTTGTCTGTTTTTCCCCCCCGTCGCTTCTGGTTTTTTTTTTTCCATTGCTTTGGGGTTTCATTTGTTTTTTGCCCCATCGGTTTCGTTTGGGGCCTCTCATTGGGGCTTCGGCCCACCTGTTTTCAGCGCACGACGGGGAAACCCTTGGGGGCATTGGCTTCTTCAAAGAGCTTTTGAGTAAATTGGGTTTTCCCGCTGGCCGCCAGGCGACATTATTATGCCCCACAAGGGAAGCCCCGAATGGCTTATGGGTCCAAAAACCCCTTAAAAACCCCCCAAAATCATTTCAACACATTTTCACAAAAAGATTTTTTTTTTAAACTTAAAGACATTAATTTAAAAAAGTACATTAAATCTTTAAAAAAGCAAAAATCTTCTATTAGGCTTCCCTTCATGAAACCTATAACATTTTTGATTAACATATTTTAAAAATCCTTTTGTGACAATAATTTTAGCTAATTTTTAGGGAACTTACGGTATTACTGCTATTCCACTTCCTAACATTTTTAGTACTTTCAATACTGTCAGAAAAAGAGCTCGCTTCTATTAGCAGTGCTGGGTTTAATTACAACTATATGCCCCGGCAAATTTTCTACCAGATGCCATGGTCTTTGCAAATGCAACATCTAAGGAGTTATGTAGGGGAGAGTACCTCCCCCACCCCAACCCCAATCCCCCCATGACACAACCCGCTGCCCTTGACTTTTTAAAACACTGAAGACCCCTTAGGCCCCCGTTTCCCCGGCTTATTTGTCCGGGTTTTTCGCCATACCCGCGCCGGATTGCGCCAGTACGGCCAATCCGCGGGGTAATTAGGAATCCACTGCTCTCAAAAGAACGTGTTTTCCCTCGCCCCGCCGCTCGGGCGAACCGCCGCGGGGGAGAAAAGGGGCGCACTTATTTTAAGGCGCGTAGCCCGTAGATAATGCATGTCTATGGGCCGGGGACGTCGCCCCCCCCGCCGCCCCGCCCCCCCCCCCGTCCCGGGCCCTTATTTTACGCCGATTTTCACGAAACCCTAACAAATCCCCCCTGAATAAGCCGTGTAAAACCGGCCAATGAGGGTACTAGTCGCCACCAAACCAAGCAGGATGTACGAGGAGAGCCATAATTATATGCTATTTTGAAATATCTTAGTTTTGCGGGATAGTGTGCAAATGACCACACCCGCCCCAGGGGAGTTCAAATGGAAGAATAAAAACAAATAAAAACAAAAAAACTATAAGAAATGTAAATAGCATCACAGCAATTATTTATGTCCAACCTATTAAAATATAACCTACATAATGTATCATGCACAATGAACACCGAACAAAAGAAAAATACACAACGCCAAAAATGCTTTATTTTTTGGCTTCTTCAAATTAAAAAAATTAAAAATCAATGATTTTTGAGACATGCATTGGTGGATGGAGATGCCGCACAATGCTCAAGTCATAACATGGCATGGCTGAATCATCCCACATATGGTGACTGGAATGTGGTATGATTGCTGTAACATTCCATTACTTAATTTTCTAGGACCATTAAAAAAGTCCTATAGATTATTTAGCCACCACCAACAATAAATAACCTGTATAATAATTAAAAGATGACTATTTTAATATCAGGTGGTATGCGGCAAATTATTAGAGAATGCAGAACAACACAATGTAAAAGTCACTGCCTACGTATTAAAATTATGTTTATAAAGAAGTAACCAATTGTAATATATTATGATTAAAACAAATTGTAATCAAACTGTGAAGGAATAATATGCTGTTAATATTGACATGTCTCTGAACCAACTGTATACAAGCTTGTGTTTGTTAACCAAATAAAGAATTTTGCCTCTGCAGCAACTTGATGTCAGACGTCACTCTTCCCTGACATATGCATATATGTCCAATCTTCTATCAATTTTGAAACTCCACAACAAGGACGAAGTTGTGGGTTTATAGCAGCAACACTCTGTTTTTCATAGTGTGCGATCCGACAGTATGTATAAAAGTGTACAAAAAAAAAAAAAAAAAAAAGGGCCCGTTCACCTGTGGGCTCAAGCCATAATGTCCAATGTCAGTGGTGATGCAGGAAAGAGACCTCAGGCTGTGATGAGTGCATAAGCAGGATTCCTAGGGAAACATTTATTTCAGCACTCATGCAAAAGGAATATGTAAAAAACGCACTTTATTGTATCCTGATAAAAAAAAAAAAAAAAAAATTAAAAAGCATATCATTTTTTTCCTTTGGATTCATGTATAAAAGTGTCTCACAGTACTTTTTAGATGTGTCCCGTTCTACACCAAATGTAGTCTCAGCCAAGCCACTTTAAAATGGATATGGATTTGTACGACAGTTTCGTGCCAAACTTTGGCGCATTTTTGACACATAGTACAAATCTGGTGTGACACTCACCACATCTATAATCAAGCAAAGAAAGCAGCACCAATAATCCAATATATAGAGGGCACGTCCAAACCCAGTCCACGGGTCTATAGTAATCCAAAAAGTATATCCAGACAGTACTTCAACTTCAAACGGTCTTCCTTCTACCCACTCGTGCAACGTTTCAGCTCTAACCGAATTGGGTAAAATAAAGACCGTTTGAAGTTGAAGTGCTGTCTGGATATACTTTTTGACTCACCACATCTATTGCACATTCAAAAGTGTCATGTCTGTCACATATTGTGCCAAGTTTTGGCATATGATGGCTCATACATTTAAAGAACAGGTCTACGACAGTTTGGCTCAAAGCATGACAAAAAAATGCTGCAGCCCCGTTCAAACATGTCTCCTTAACTTTTAATTTTTTTTAAAAGTAGATAACATAACAAAAACTATTAACATTTTCTATTGTATATTAATACTGCCTAACAGGGGAAAATATAATGTTTCATTTTTAAGACACAGTGAATGCTATAGAAATAAAATCCCTTAGGGCTCATCCCCATGGCAAAGGACAAATACAGGTTGGTTTATGCGACTGGTATTTGTCCTGTTTTAGTGCTTTCCCCACGGCCGCTGGGGGGTGGCTTTTCTCCGTGATGAGTGGAGAAAAGCCCTTCCCCTTCCCATTCATATGTTCATATTCCATCCGAAAACCGGACAGAAGAATGAACATAGTGGGGACTGCTGCACGGGTTTTCCATAGCGGCCCGGTGTGTTAGTTTGTGGCCAGTTTTTCAGATGGTCTGCAAAACCGCAAATCGTTTGGAAAAACCGTCCGCAAACCGGTGCCGTGGGGACATGCCCTTAAAATACATTACATGGAAATCCCTAAAGAAGCATTTATGCTATCTATCAGACATTAAAAAAAACTTTGAGATTCTTAGTTCTCACTTGTTGATCAAAAAATGCTTCAGCTACCCACGACTAACAAGGTGATCTCAAGGCGGGTATCAATTGATCTCAATTGAGGTTTTTTTTCCGATTCCACCACAGAATTTTTGGTTACGCAGTAGACTTTATCATATAATAAATAGTACTTTTAAAAATCATCATCAAATAAATCATCTAGTTACAAGGGATTGAAGAAACTTGTAAATGCTTTGGTATAAATGCAGAAACTTAAAAGAGTAATCTCTATATTTTCCAATAACATGAGATTTTATGTATATTTTATTATACTTTAGCCGTCTCTGGAAATGAAATGAAATAATCACACAACCTATACGTTTGGTGAATTAGGAATCAAGTTACAGTACAACCTTTTTACAAGGATTTATACGTGATAACTCTCTACATAGAAATCTCCCAGCAGCTTTTATATGAGCATTCTTGAAGAGTTACTGGCATGCATACAGTAATTGATTTTAGACTTTACTATGTTAAATATTTATGACACACGACATGTATTATCCGTTTCTTAAATGTCTTAATAATTGATTATTAATGCTTCTTAAGCAGCAGTAAACAACATTGATCGAGCATGGAAAATTATTCAGAATTTTGTATTAAAATGGATGACAAGTCTAACCTAAAATATGTTATATTTACTTATTAAAACTAAAATGAAAACAGAACATTTTTTTATGACACACAAAAAAGTAAGGTTGAAAAAGTATCTTGGGTAACAAGTTTACCCTGTTAGTAAAAATATAATACTCTCCCAGTATTACAGTCTATTAGTCTGTAGGGTATGTTTGATTTTATTGTGGTGCCTGTTATTTTTATGGGAAGAATAACAGAGCAATAGGTCTCAAGAGAGTCACACCATAAGATTACAGCTAGAGATGGGCGAATTTCTCAAAAATTCGGTTCGGTCACTTCGCCGAATTTTCCGACAAAAATTATTTTGTCCCGAATTACTTCAGCACAAGGCGCGTTAAAAAATGGCTATTTCCAAGTTGCACAGACCCGCAGGTGCTGTAAACTTTGTCCATCTTAAATATGCAGGGGGACTATTTTGGTCTTCATACAATTTGTTTTTATATGACACGCATATGACGGCCGCTCTTAGAATCGCTCACTCAAAAATTTCCCGGGGGCACTTAAGAGGGCAAAACTGACCAAAAAACTAAAGGGGGAATGAACCTGAAAAGTCTGGCACGACAGCTGGAAAAAAACAACTGGGCTCAGGGCAACATCATGACGATGGGGGGTGAATGCGCCATACAGCAGGATCAGAGAGTGGCAAAACATTCTGGGGGGTGGCAAAAACAGAGTAGGCCAAAGAGTGGCACAATGACACGGGGTTTTAGGCACGGCATAAACAGCAGCAGAGAAAATGGGGGTCAGACAGGGGCACAAGACATTCTAAGGTGGAAAAACAGGATGGGCCCACAGAGGGGCACAATGACACATGTTTAGGTCACGCAGCAGCCCCAGCACACATGAGTCGACAGTGGCAAATGACAGAGTGTGGTAGGTCACGGCATCAGCCCACACACAGGGGTAGACGGGGGCACAATACATTTTGTAGTCACGGCGCACCACAGCAGCACATTAGGTAACAGGGCACAATGACACAGGTGTATCACGCACAGCCACACAGCAGCATGGGTCCAGAGGGGCAAAAATGACTTTCTGGGGGTGAAAAAAACGGGAGTAGCCACAGAGGGGACAATGAACAGGTGTGGGTCACGGCACACCACAACAGCAGCAGAGGTCAGACTGTGGCCAATGAATTCTGGAGGTGGCAAAAACAGGAATAGGCCACAGAGTGGTACAATGACACAGTGTGTAGTCCGGCGAGCCACACAGAGCAGAGATCAAAGGGGGGGGGGGGGGGGGGGGGGGGGCACAATGACAGAGTGTGTAGGCACGGCATCACCACACACAGTATGAGGTCAGACAGGGGCACAATGACAGTGTGTGGGTCACGCAGCACCACACAGCAGCAAGGTCAGACGGGTGGCACAATACAGTGGGGTAGGTCACGGAAAGCACCAAGCAGCACATGAGGTCAACAGTGCACAATACACAGTGTGTAGGTCCCGCAGCAGCCACAGCAGCAGCATAGGCAAAAAGTGGCACAATGACATTCTGGAGGTGGAAAAAAACGGGATACCACAGAGTGGGACAATGACACAGTGGGGAGGTCAGGGCACAGCCACAGCAGCACATGGGGCAGACAGGGCACAATAATTCGGGAGGTGTTAAAAACAGAGTAGGCCACAGAGGGCACAATGACACAGTGTTAGGTCACGCAGCACCACGGGAGCAGCATGAGGTCAACAGTGGCACAATAAAACTGAGGTGGCAAAAACAGGAAAGGGCCACAAGGGGGACAATGACACAGTGTAGGTCACGGCTCACCACAGCAGCAAATGGTCAACAGTGGCACAAATGACATTTGGGGGTGGCAAAAACAGAGTAGGCAACAGAGGGGGAAAATGACACAGTTGTGGGTCCCGGACAGCCACAGCAGCACATAAGGTCAGACAGGGGCACAATACATCTGGGGGGTGGAAAAAACGGAGTAGGCCACAGAGGGCACAATGAAAAGTGATCGGCGCAGCACATGGGGTCAGACATGGCACAATGACAATTGGAGGGGGGGGCAAACCAGTCCCTGTAAAGATGGTTTTGGTGGCAGATGGAAAACTGCACAGATGTGTGGCATCGGGCGGGGGGCGGCACAGATTGTTGCTGAGACAGGTATTTAAACCCAGACTCATTTCTAAACATTTGGGGGTGAGGCGTCATGGCTGATTAGTCGACGCCAAAGGGCTTGGTTGGGGAAATCCTGGCCGTCCACCCCTGATTCACTTGACAAAGGTTAGTCTTCCACTTTTCCCCCGTGGAAAGGGGGTTTCCCTTGGGAAACGATGGCCCCCGCTCACTGAACACCCGCTCTGATGCCACACACGGGCCGGCAGGCAGCTTCTCCACACAAACCGGCAAGTTCCGCCACACATCCAGTTTTTGGCTGCCCAGTAGTCCAGGGGATCTTCTAACTGGGGTGGCAGAGTCTGCCAATAGCCACCACCTGTTGGTTCGGGTCTGCCCAGTCCTGCTCTCTGCTGCTGGCACTGCCCTCCTCACTAGGGGGGTTTTGAAGGAAGCTCTCATATGACTCCAACTTGGTTGCTGCTGAGGGAGCTGTATGCTCCGCCCCCCCCCACCTTCCCCCAAGCCGGGGGAAATACGGGAGCGCAAAAACCCCCCGTCAACCTGTCAGAGGAGGGATGATCCGCACATAGGGGGGGCCAACTGACTACGAGGATTTCCCCAAGTATTTTATTTGCCTCCCTCCCCAATGCTGGGAAAAAAAGGGTCCCATTTTTGGACCGGGAGCGAAGGTCCAATAGGGGGGAGAGCCGAAATCATCCCTCTGCCGGATGCGACTATTCGGCTGTCCCCTACCAGGCAAATCGCAGCTGCGGGCCATCTCACAAGTGACTTTCCCAGGGGCTCTCTGCCCCATCTCCACTGTATACTGCCACGGTGCTTGCGGGTCATCTCCTCCTTTCCCCTCTCCATCTACCTCCTCCCTCTCCTCTTCTCCCTCTTGTCACCTGGGTAAAAAATCCACTAATTTCACCCGACAATGCCTGCTCCATGTTCCTCCCCCCTCCTCCATTTTAAATCCCCACCGGACTCCCGCGAATTAGTCGCCACTCTCCAACCTCTGCCCAACAGATTTTCAGCATCTGTTTTCCCAAAATGAAAGCAGTGGAATGACGTTATTCATCCCGTGTCCTTGGGGACTGACAAATAAAGGGGCCTCCCAATGCCTAACAAAAGGCAGGTTCACGCATGACGCCATGCTACACAAAGTTTCACAGGGGAGTACCCGTCCGCCTGGGTCACAAAAAAAAATTAATGGTCTTTATCTGTTCATACAGTCGGTCCAACATGTGCAGGCTGGAATTCCAACGTGTGGAAACATTGCATATTAGCTTGTGTTGGGGAGGCCGTTCTGACGCTGCAACTCGAGGAGGATGTTCCTGGCTTTGTAGGAATGGATGAAGTGCATGCACAGTTTCCTGGCCATTTTCAGAATCTTCTGAAGATCGGTGGAAGACTTCAGAAACCTTTTGACAACCAGATTGAACACGTGCGCCATGCAGGGCGCATGGACCATCCTCCTCGGTGCAGCGCGGACACCATGTTCCTCCCATTGTCCGTCACCATGGTTCCAATTTGCAGTTGGCGCGGAGAAAGCTACACATCGGTTTCTTGCTGCATGATGCGGAGCAGTTCCTTCCCTGTGTGACTTCGTTCGCCGAGGCAAGCCAGGTGTAGAACTGCGTGACACCGCTGTGCCCTACACATGTGGTATGAGGGAGCAGTACTTGTTGAGGCTGAGATGGTTGTGGTGGTGGAGGAGGAGGAGGCGGACATTGGCGCAGGAGCCGCAGTTTGACAACGTGGAGGAGTAAGCGGCGTCTCCTGTCCAAGATGTTGGTGTGCCTGGGCCGGAAGCACATTCACCCAGTCAGCCGTAAATGACATGTACTGGCCCTGACCGTAGTTACAGCTCCAGACGTCCGTGCTGCCGTGCACCTTGGAAAAAACAATAGGCTCAAGGACCGGCCCACCTTCTGTTCTACATATTTATGAAGGGCTGGTACTGCCTTTTTGGAAAAGAAATTACGGCTTGGAACTCTCCATCTCGGCTCGGCACAAGCCATTAGTTTTCTGAATGGTGCAGAGTCCACCATTTGGAAAGGGAGGGACTGCAGCACCAACAACTTGGACAGGAGTACGGTCAGATTCTGCACCTTAGGATGGTTGGACGCATACTGTTGTCTCTTTGCAATCGCCTCGCTGAACGACTGCTGGTGCCATGAGTAGCGAGGAGCAGGAGCATCTGGACCGGGAGATGATGTCAAAGAGAAACAGCTTCCTTCTGCAGAGGTGGTGGAGCCTTGACTGGCTGCAATGGCATGCGTGCCACTGGGCGCTGCTGCTGCTGTTGTTGCTGCAGCGGCAGGATGGACCACCACATCTGAGCCACGTTTCTTCCAGGCCACCGGATGGTGACGCTGCATGTGTTGACGCAGGGCCATGGTGCCAACGTTAGCTCCCTGGCGATGCTTCACTTTCTGCCCACAGATTCTACATATACCAATATTCGGCTCCTCCAGTGTCTTAGCAAAGAACTGCCACACCGCCGAGTATCGGATTTTACCGCCAACGCTCCGCACTGAGTGACTCCTGCCGCCGCTGCCTCGCTGAGCCCCTGTGCCGCTACTTTCTTGGACCTGCGAAGCGGGTTTTTTACCCCGTGGCCGCTTGGCTCCCGACCTCACACTGCTGCTATCCTGCTGACTCACGGCCACACGACCCACTTGCTGGCTGCACCGCTGCCTGACGCGCAAGCTGACGCCCTCTTCTCCTGACGATGATGAAGCCCTTGCCTCACCCGGCTTCCAAGTGCGGTCGGCTACATCATCATCTATTTGTGTTTCATCGTCACTGCTGTCCTCATCACCGGTCTTGGTATGCAGAGGCTGACCCCTCACAACATGACCTCCCATGCCACTCTCAACATCTATACTTTGCCGCCTACTGCAAGAAGCAGGGGATATTAGCCCCATTTCTTCGCTGCCAAGTAGCTGCTGACTGCCCTCCTCAAATTGTTCATCCTCGCTATATAGTGGCGCTGAGCCCAGACCACATAGTAGATCTCTGGCTGAGGGAACCGGATGGGACAGAGGCGGGTTGAGGACAGGTGAGGGCTGCTGACCCGCTCCCGGGCCATGCCAACTAAGGGTTGTGTCTGACGTCTCCACCGACTCTTGCCGTTTAAAAACTCTGTGTATTTTACTGAATATAAAAGCACAAATAGGGTTAATTAACCTTCCGATATGAATTATGCTACAGAATTTCTTCTGTGGCGGTGAAAAACAAAGTTTCTTTTACTGAGTACAACTGCAGAACAACGCTTAATTAACCCCTGGATGTAAATTGCGAGCTTTGTAGCGTGTTACAATTGCGTGTTTTCTACGCTACACAACAAGAGAAAAAATTGTAATTAACCTTCGCTTGTGAATTATGCTACAGGAAAATTGTAATTTTTGGCGGTGAAAAAGACGGTTTCTTGGAGTCACCACAGCAGAAGAACAACGCGTAATTAACCCCTGGATGTAAATTGCGCAAAAGAATTGGTTCATGGTCAGCCACAACTACTACTTGCTTGTAGTCGTAATTTACAAGTTGGAGCGATGTTTTCCTACGCTACCATACAAGAAAGAAGAAAAGATTGTAATTAACCTTTGCTTGTGAATTATGGTACAGGAAAATTGTAATTTTTGGCGGTGAAAAAGACGGTTTATTTTTGTCACCACAGCAGAAAAACAACGCTTAATTAACCCCTGGATGTAAATTGCACCAAACAATTGAGCAACCACAAACTACGAGCTTTGTAGCGTGTTACAATGGCGTGTTTTCTACGCTACACAACAAGAGAAAAAATTGTAATTAACTTTCGCTTGTGAATTATGCTACAGGAAAAGTGTAATTTTTGGTGGTGAAAAAGACTTTTTTTGGAGTCACCACAGCAGCAGAACAACGCTTAATTAACCCCTGGATGTAAATTGCGCAAAAGAATTGAGCAGCCACAAACTACTAGCTTTGTAGCGTGTTACAATTGCGTGTTTTCTATGCTACACAACAAGAGAAAAAATTGTAATTAACCTTCGCTTGTGAATTATGGTACAGGAAAATTAAAATTTTTGGCGGTGAAAAAGACGGTTTCTTGGAGTCACCACAGCAGCAGAACAACGCTTAATTAACCCCTGGATGTAAATTGCGCAAAAGAATTGAGCAGCCACAAACTACTAGCTTTGTAGCGTGTTACAATTGCGTGTTTTCTACGCTACACAACAAGAGAAAAAATTGTAATTAACCTTTGCTTGTGAATTATGGTACAGGAAAATTGTAATTTTTGGCGGTGAAAAAGACGGTTTATTTTTGTAACCACAGCAGAAAAACAACACTTAATTATCCCCTGGATGTAAATTGCGCAAAATGAAGTGGTATTTGTATTGTTAAAACGCTGTTTCTTTAAATGAATACAACAGGAACTGGCTTAGATCCCCCTTGGATATTAAATGTGCTGTGAGCAGATATCATTAAAATGTATATGCAGCTGCAGTGGATGCACACTGGACTTCAGATCCAATACCCCAAAAAATCAGAAATAGAACGTTAAGAGAAGCAGTCTCTGAGACAAGCTGAGACACCCCCCAAAAATCTCTGTATAGAAATCAGTTCTTCAGTAAGAGCTATCACAATCAGCCGCGGCAGCACCTTCCCTGATCAGTACAGTGAGAGGATTGTGAGCTCCCAGCGTCGCGCCTGGACTTATATAGTGCGGTGACGTCACAGAATCCCGCCGGTCTCTGATTGGCTTCATCTCTGCACATGTCATGCAGGCTATGCCCTTCTTCCTCCCAGAGTGCTTTGCCCCATGTAACGCCATGTGCTCGCAGCCATTTTATCAATCAAAAGCACACTTCGTTCACCCGAAATCCCCCAAACTTCGACTTCGTTCAGAACCAAAGTTTTCCTGAAATTCTAAACGAATTCCACTTCGTTTGAATCAATTCGCCCATCTCTAATTACAGCATTTTTTGCCAGATGTCAGGTTGTGTACGGACAAAAGGACTTTATTACAGCAAAACAAATAACGTACAACACAAAAGAAAAGCGTAGTTAACAAAAGGTGGATCCATGAGAACATGGAGGAAAAACAGAGTCCAGGAAGTCCCAAAGAAACAAAATGGAAGTCAAACTAACCAGGAAGTACAGAAGTCCAGGTGGCCAGAGTACAAACAGGAACCAAATAGATCCAGGCAAAACTCAGGAGACCTCCAGGCAGAAAACCAGCCTGTCAGGAAAATTTCAGGCAGCAACTAAAGCCAGAGGCTGGGCTTTATAGTTGGGCCTGATTGTAGAGGAGCTGGTGGAGTGAGTGCTCAGAGGCTGATTTAGCCATTGCTGTGCTGGAATGCACGGCATACAAAGAACAGCCTCCAGGGTTAAAGGCATACAATGAGCACAATGCCAGGTGGTTTGTGACACCAGAGAAGCCACTGGCATGTCTCTGTTGTTGTAGGATAAATAAAACACTACACAGTGTCCACTGAAAACAAAGGTGACGAGTTGGATCCTCCAAAAGAACAGTGCCATTTTGCATTGACTGAACACTCTGGCTAATAGTAGAGAGAACTGTATGAAGAATTCAGAATGTGACCCACAATTCAGCCCCAGATATTTTCCAGGTAAAATTTGACTTTAACTTGATTTGTCAATACATTCCAATAAAAAAATGCAACCTACTTACAGTTTGCAATATAATATGCAATTGCTCATCCATTTGGTGCAAAATGTAACATCATAGCATATTACTCCCTGGTTTTCACTTTAAATCACAACTACAATGGTTACCTACAGTAGATATTCAATAATCAATCGTTTACATATGTATGCATACCTCCCTATTTTGGAGGGACAGTCCCTACTTTTAAACCTTGCCCCTCTGTCCCATTTAGGTCTATAAATGTCCCTATTTTTCATTTGAGAAAAAGGTTTGTGTCAATAAACTATCTTGCTTTAAAAAGTATCTGATTGCTTCCTAACTGTATATTACATAACAACTTACTTAATATTTCATCATTGGATACAATGTGATCTTGAAAATGTTTCCCTTTGTTGGCATGTATGTGTATGGGTTTGGTTAGAGCTGTGTCTTGGTGTGATGTCATGTGTTTGGGTGTGGTTGAAGGCATGGCCTGACGTGTTCCTCTGCAATCTGTAAAAGTTGTCAGGTATGTGTATGCCCTATTACTGCAATATGGGTTGTCTAAAACAAGTAACACCTTTAAGCTAGCTTTAGGAATTGGACTCTTACCTTTTGATCTTGTTGATCTTGATACTCCATTAGAGACAACCTACCTGTCTCCCAGCATCTTCTGTTTGGTAATACACAACTTAAATAGAATAGCATCTGTCGGGGGCGTGGCCTAGGAAGGAGATGTGACCAGACGTATCTGAAAACCCCAAATTTTCGGCTCAGAGAAGCCCTAAGGACAGCAAGACCCACTGTAAAAAGCACCCACAGATCTCCTCCAGCAGTTGAGAGGTCGTCGGTTGCAAACCCGGCTCGTTTTGGAGGCTTAAAGCAGCAGTTAAGCGGCGGTGAGTCTCACGGTGGGAGCAAGCGCCATCCTCCCTCCTATCACCCCAGCAGCACGGGCGGCCCGTTTTGAAGAGGACTGTTACCTTAAAACTTCTTCCCTCTGCTTGTTGCGGCTGCCCGACCTGTCTCCGCAGCTCCGGTCAGCCGTGCCGGGGATCGCAGCTGAGTGAAGCGCCGCTTCTGTGCAGCCCCGGCGTCTGAAACTCCCGGGCTCTGAATCACTCCCGCTTCGTTAACTCTGCGGCTCTGCGAGCAGATGTCACACATTTGAAGCTGCTTCCATTTCTCCCAAAAGGAGTCCTTTTACCCTGTGATAGGGCACAGAGTTTGCCTCCTCCACTTGCAGCATAACTAGTGGCGTGCAGCTTAAACAAAATCACCCCCTGGCACTAGCGCATGCACTGGCGGGAATTGACGGCATTTTACTTTTACTGGCAGGAGTACAGTCAGATTGCAGGAGTCCCTCTGAGCCTGCGCTCCTCATAACTCACAGCACAGAGACTGCTCCCATTCTAGCACCTCTGAAAATCACAAACGAAGTCCTGCCATACCTGGTGCTGCTTGGGACAACTTCCATAACTCCTTATCTGGGACTTTAAGCACAGTACCACTTAACCTGCTGTTTCCCTTCTGCCATACAGTTTGGTCATCACACTATTATTAAAACACTCTGTCTCTACCTGCTTGACTGATCACATGTGAGACGACATTCCACCTTCTTTAAATAGGCCCTTTACAGAGGTAGCTTGCCAATCATGTATATTTCCAGTCAATAACATATGTACGCAGACCCCGATGTTAGAGAAATTTGGCTTCTCCCTTGCGTCGGCCTCGGTTGAATACCTAGGTGTGCAAGTGACGAGCTGACCCCATCTAACGGTTTCTACAAATTATAATTCCTTATATTTAGAATTGGATACAGAAATCAAAAGACTGACCAAACTTAATCTCTCTTGGATGGCTAGAATAAATAAAGTGAAAACGTCCCTTCTACCAAAGTTCATTTACATCTGTCGTGCCATTCCCTACCTAATTCCTGCGCATACCCTTCACAAACTCCAATCCCTCTTTTCAAATTTCATCTGGGCTGGTAAAAAAGCCAAAATAAAGAAAAACCTCCTTTTTTTAGTCATAAGGATGGTGGGCTAGTTGTCCCCAACCTTCAAGCATACAGCATTGCAATACTCCTGGAACAATCCCTTCCATTATGGTTGAATGACAACTCTACCTCATGGGCCCGATTGGAAGGCTCTGCTTTCACGCCTTGTAGAATCAGTTCTCACCTCCGAGCATTACTATTGGGAGTCCCCCCGCCCGCGCCTCTATTAGACTCCATCTCAGACCTTTTGAAATTATGGTCCACAATTGTTCTCCCAAATGCTTGGCTCTGTCTTCAAAAACATCATATATCATTAACAGTTTTTGATTGTTGGAACGAATTTCTAGCCTTTGCTTCTTGGGAACAGTTTGGCTTTCACACGGTAGATCAACTTTTCAACGACAATAATGAGCTGAAATCTTTTGCAGAACTGGTTTCTAACTCAGCTCTCCTCCCTACTCTCTTTTTTCAATACCTTCAGTTGTGTCACCTCCTACAAGCAATAATCTGGCCTAGAACCCCCCTTAAAATATCGAATTTCCACAACTTCCTTTTTATAAAGAAAGGATTTGAAAAAGGCCTGGGTTTTATTTACCATATGCTCATAGATAATTGTGATGACTTAAAATTCCCCAGTATGGTTAAATGGGAAAAAGAGCTTGCCAGAGAGTTTACCCTTGAGAAATGGAATATGTCGCATTCAGCCCCCCTTAAACTATCCAAATGCCTAAACCACACAGAGGTCATGCGCAAAATTCCCTCAATGGTAAACTCCCCCCTACCCGCCTTGCTCATATTCACTCTGGCACTTCAGACCTCTGTTGGAAACAGTGTGGGCAACAGGGAACACTGCTCCATTTCTGGGTGGAGCTGCCCTTTTCTCCAGCGGTTCTGGATGTCTGTTTTTCGCCTAATCTCTGCAGTTACTGGTTTTTCATGTCAACCTTCCCCAGAATTAGCAATTTTAGACATTGGTCTCCTAGATCTCCTTAAGAACTATCTTTTTCCACATTCAGATTGCAGCTCGAACTACTATAGCCCGACTTTGGAAATCTTCTCAAACTCCATCGTTATCTGAAGTAATCAACAAGGTTAATTTTAATTGCGCATGTGATCTGAGGTTAATCGACTCTCCTCGTGTCTGTATTAAAAAACGAGAATTGTGGATGCCTTAGTTGATATCTCAATAAAGTACAGATAAAACTGTTAATTAAACATCACCAACTGGTTTGGTTATATACTACTATGGCCTTTCAGTTATATGCGCTCAAATGCCATTCTACCACGGTTTACCTCATTCTCTATTGCTCCACGAACATATACTTGATTTATTGCCTTTTTGTTTTTTGTACTTCATGACTATATCCTTCATGTGGTTGTACCGATAATTGTACTGCATTTCTTGTGCAGTTTTACTGTTACTACTGGTATAGTGTACCGTTGTACTGTTTTCTACAACCTTTGTTTTTGTTTTGTGCCTTTTGTCACATCTGCTCTTCTCAATAAAACTCATGTTTAAAGAATAGCATCTGTCTGTCCTATCAAACATTTGTCTAAGATAGCTGAAGACTAACAGGTATCTTATGTCAACTAATGGCTTTAGGCTCATAGGGCGACATGTCAGAAAAGACGTACTGGCACGCCAGTTTTAAGGTGCATTAAATCACTGTATAGGGTGCCTGAATTAATGAACTTGTCAAAAATCTAGCATGTGGTCTACCTTGCATAGTATAATTGATGCACCTAATCTAGACGCATAGCATAACTTAAAACCATAGCGTATCATTGCTAGCTTATTTGATGTGCCTACTTTTGCCGCATTCAAATGTGTGTTCCTGGCATATAATGTACCTAGTTTTGGTATTCTATAGTTCATTTATATAGAGAATAGGGCATCAAAAGTTTTTGACACAAAATACACCAAAAAAATTGTGCAGCCCTAATGTGACATGTTGCTCATAGTGGTTTTCTCAACAGATTGTCACATGGAGGATGGAAAAACCAAAATCTTAATGCAGTACTTTAGGAAGCAAAGGCTGCTGGTGATTAGACATGCTATGGAAAAAGGGAGCTTTATATTGGGCTAGAACTACAACTATGTAATATATGGACAGCATGCTTAGCAACATGGTTAAGGAACATGAATAAATAGTTGACATTTTAAACACTGTTATAAATATCCAATAATACTCTGTGATTTGATTACTATTAGGTATGTTCTTTCAGACCGCATTTTTGGGCGGTTTTGGGGTTACAATACACCCTGAAATATGACCTGTAACTATAGTAACTCATAGATCTCGTAGAGGGGATAATACAAGTGAAAGAGGCCTCTCCCTCCACGTGCCAGCTCGTACTTCTAAAACACTCGGCGTATTGCGGTGCATGCTGTATATGCCACAATATGCCATGTGAACATACCCTTAAAAGGCAGAGACCTACACAAAAGAGCCTCAAGAGCAAAAATAATTGTGCTTTCTATTTAGTTGTTGTTTCAATCCAGACAATATTTATACTAAGAAAATTCTTAAATCTCTTTCCGTATCAAAAGAAATGGGAGGTATAATCATCATGCCAGTATACAGACCTATGCAAGGTGAAAAAGTTTATGGTGAAAGATAATTGTCTCGACAAGTGCCATGGTCCATGAGGTGGTCTGCAGATGCGCCTGTGCTGTGCTTCCCCAGCCCCAGCACTGTTGTCACTTCCACTCCGCTATCTGTGGGCATCCAGTCTCCTCTTCTGCTTCTAGCATATCTGTGCATCTAATTGGTTGCACCTGTCTCCTAATGGATTGGTGTGCTAGTCCTCGTTGATATAAAGCTCCAGCTTGTGCCACCTAAATTTCCTGCACCAGCATTGATCAATGGCTGTCCAGCAGAGCCTTAATCAGGACACTTCCCTGCTTTTTCTTTGCCAGTTATGGATGTCCTTTACTGAGTACAATTGCTGTCCATTTATGTATTCTCTGGTTGTACCTTTGACTTAGTTTCTTCAACTACTCCTCTGCCTGCCATCTGCCCTGATCTTGTGTCTGACTACTGACTCCGGTAAAATGCTGCCTGCCCTGAATGTCTGGCCATACCACGACCACATATCTTCCTGTCTCTTGATACAACCACATCAGAGGTAGCAACCTGGTAGTTTTTTTTTTTTTATGCTGGCAAGTGCCTCTCCCACTGCTCCTCAGTATTACAGGGCAAAATTTCATACTGGAAAAAATATAAAACATGAAGTATTAGTTGATAGTTTTGCAAAATACTCAAGCTCGCAACCCACATCAAGGGTCCTCATTGTCTTGTGAGTACTTTCACTAGCCTTACTAGCAATTTGCAGAAGATCACAAAAAAATTGGACATTATTTACTTAAAAACACAGACACAAGGCCATACTTTACGCTCAATGACACAACAAAGAATTATTCTTCTGTAAATTGCTAAAATTGGTGTAATGACCCTTGACGTGGGTTGGGAGCTTGTGGGAGCTTGTGTAGTTTAACCAAAATATCAACACAGCTACTACCCTGGTATTTCGGCTCCTGAGCCCGCTGGTAGTGAACATAACATTTCACTGCCGGCAGGGCGAAGCTGCGGACAGGATGCGCCGGGCCCGCCGGCCCAAGCGTTCAAAGGCAGGACTGTCCGGTGTTAGCACAGAGGAGCCACCTGCGCTCTGCTCTGCTAATCAGCCTGCTAGGCGCAGGCGCCGGCCCACAGTGCTGACGTGGGCAGCACGCCGCCCACGCGGAGCACAGCCTGCCCAGGAGCTGAGCTGCAATGGCGCGTGGGGCAGGTGAGTACGGGATTTCTTATTTTCTAATATTAATGAACCCTGCCTGCCTATATATAGCCCCCCAAAGCCCTACCTGTATATAGCCCTACCTGCCTATATAATTATAAAGCCCTACCTGCCTATATATAGCCCTGCCTGCCTGTGTATTGCCATGCATGCCTGTTTATCGCCCTACCTGCATATATATAGCACTGACTGCCTGTTTATAGACCTGCAAAGCCCTGCCTGCCTATATATATCCCCTATAGCCTACTCTATGCCCTCCTTGCCTGTATATATGGCCCTATAGCCTACCCTATGCCCTGCCTGCCTATATATAGCTACTATAGCTTAACCTATGCCCTGCCTGCCGGTATGGGCTCCCTACAGCCTACCCTAAGGCCTGCCTGCCTACATGTATGGCCCTATAGCGAGCTAAACTCTGCCTGTCTATATGAGGCCTATACTCTACCTAAACCCTGCTTGACTGCCTATATGGGGCCCTATAGCTACCTAAACCCTGCCTATGTGGGGACCCTATTGCCTACCTAAACCTGGCCTATCTGGGGCCCCCTATAGCCTATGTAAACCCTGCCTGCCTAAATGGACCACATATAGTCAGGGGGGCAGAGAGTGAGGTGCTGGAAAAGTGAGGATTCTTAGATTTTTTTGTCTAAATCTCCAGGGACAAGTGGCGGGGAGATATCATCATGGCAGTCTGGACCGGATGCAGAACAAAAGGGAAAGTCAACGACTTATCAGAAATGTCACCTGTGAGTCACAAGATGTAACTACACTTTAATCACATATGTCTGCAGATCCTGTGAACACTAATGTATACCACTATATGGTCACTGTATGGAGGTAATATACAGTCTGCAGAGCCTGTATGCACTAATATATACCACTATATGGTCACTATATGGCGGTACTATTGGTCTTTGTAGACTGATCAGTAATAGAGTAAGGGTATTATTCAGTCACTTTGTGGTGGTAATTTGTGGTCGTGTTCTGACGGTACAATCAGGTCCACATGTAGTAGCGTTATTGGTAATGTTTGTTTTGGTATATTGGATTTTTTTGGTAGCTGTTTGATAGTGAGAAGTATGGTGTAGTATTTGCACCTTGTATTATCTACATTATCTAACTGCATGTCGTGGTAAATGTTTGTGTTCGGGGAGGCGAGGGGGAGAGTGTAGAGGGCCCCATCCAAA
This sequence comes from Phyllomedusa bahiana, assembly GCA_025379985.1. NCBI lineage: Eukaryota > Metazoa > Chordata > Amphibia > Anura > Hylidae > Phyllomedusa > Phyllomedusa bahiana. The sequence goes on from JAODAL010015014.1 coordinate 81,461, forward strand.
AGTTTGCTATGGGGCGCAGGCTTCTCTAGTTACGCCCCTGGTGATACAGTAGTTGCATCAAAAACTTCTATTTTAGGGATCACCCGTCTGATGGACTGCATGGAAGGAACAGGAAATTATATTCCCCCCTGCATTAATATCAGATCACCATTTTCATAAACTAATCAGTTCCATTAATAAAAAGAAATGAGCAAATTATAATACAAGAGACTCACCACTAGGAATGATAGGATTAGTTCATCATGCTTTTTTACAAGAAATTCTTTGCAAATCAATGATTTCTAGGACTAATAGAGAATATAATTTTCAAAGATGCGCTCATCTCACCAGTAATAAGCAGCATGGTAGCAATATAATAATATGTTTATTGTAAGCTAAATATCCCAGTATATTGAAACATAATCTGGGAAGTATTTACTGTTTTTTGCTTGTATAATTAGTAAAGCATGAACATTTTTTAAGAATATTTTGGTCTCTAACTCAGCCTAATGATGCTTGCCAACTACATTTGAATGGCAAACAATCAAGCCAAGCTGCTCCTCCAGAAGTTGTGTACTGTAGAATGTGCCAAGAGCTACTCAAAAGGGTAATAATGTTTGTGTTCATATCTTCACACTAGTTTACATACTGGGCACATGTACAATTTAATGGGGCACTTTATTATGCCAGCAAGACATAAGACTGTTTATCAATGTTGTATGAAGACTAATAACTGTTTCGCTGGTCTTCTTAATGAAATCTTGATAATAAAACAGTTAGCATTTTCCTGTTTTAAAAAAACTAACATATTGGAATTTTAGAAGATTTTATAACATCAACATTTAGAATCATTTCGTAGTCACATTGCTAGACTACTTGAGAGTCTTACCACTTTTACTATTTAAAGTGTCTAACACTGCATATCTCCACTCACATTATGTAATAGCAATACCTACTGTACATATATATTTTAACTGAAGTGACCCATGAAATGTTTGGGAGGATCACATGGGCATTTGGTAAGAACAATCAGCAATCAAATGTCTGGAGAGTTTGGAACATTTTTATCTGAGGTCTCATATAAAGTCAAACACAAATGATCTAAGTTGAATTGGGTTGTCTCATCAGACTGTTCCACAGAGGCTGCTCACCACAGCCAGGTTCAGTCTCTAACTTCCTGTTCAAGCTGTGGGGGGCTTTATAGCAGTGATTGGCATTTCTGTTAGGGTATGTTCACACAATGGATTTTAACAAGGATTTCAATGTGGATTCTCTTAAAATCCTTGTGTATTCCAATGGCGATTCATGTGAACGTCCAGTCTGTTCAGTAGCTGAGGTAGTGAACTACAGCGCTGAGTTTTCAAGCCTCAGATTTTTATTATTTTGAGCAGACCTTCCTCGCATCTGCCTTGGGCAGCAGGGATGCAGGTTAGCCCAATTAATATGGTGTTAACCTGCATCAAAACTACAGGTAAAAAATAGATTTGTAAAAATCTTTGGCAAAAATTTGAAGTTGTCAGTAAACTAGGAAAGCTTGTGTAAACAAGAAGGGGATAAGAACTGCTCCGACACTGAAATATATCAAAATAAGAACAGTAATATATTTGGTGATAGTCTTTATTTACATTTCTGTACATATTTAAAGCTAATCAATGAGATGGACATGATAAATGGATACTCTAGAGAGAAAAAAAAAAAATAAAATATATATATAATTTCATTATATATACTATATATATATATATATAATTATATATATATATATATTTATATATATATATTATCATATATATATATATATATATATATATATATTGTATATACTCGCGTCTAAGCCGAGTTTTTCAGCCAAAAAATGTGCTGAAAAATCCGACCTCAGCTTATACTCGAGTCACTGTCAGCGCTCGGGAGCTGCGATGGCCCGAGCACCAGCAGGGACACTTCAGCTATATGCGGCTCCTCTGGGAGCGCATATAACTGAAGGCCGAGTCAGCTGAAAGCCTCCGGGCACGTCCGTGGCCCGGGCGTTGTCGGCGATCTCTTCCCCTGTTCCCCTGTATGCGACTCCTCTGGGAGCACATACAGGTGAAGGTACCACTGAAGAGCAGAGAGCGAGCGCTCCATGCTCCGCAGTGGACTCCGGCCGTTCGCATCATGCTGCGTGAGCGGCCTGATGACATCACGCACCTGTACCGGCAAGAGGAAGGAGTGGAGAGCCCGGGGGCGGAGCAGCGAGGAGGTGGAGTGGCGAGGGACCGAGGTGAGTACTGTACTTGAATTTATTTATTTATTTTTTTAAATAACCTTGCCTATAACTACCTATGTGGACATGACTGCCTATAGCTACCTATAGGGACATGACTCTGCCTATAGCTACCTATGGGGACATGATTCTGCCAATAACTACCTATGGGGACATGACTCTGCCTATAGCTACCTATGGGGACATAACCCTGCCTATAACTACCTATGGGGACATGACTCTGCCTATAACTACCTATGGGGACAAAAACCTGCCCATAACTACCTATGGGGACATAAACCTGTCTATAACTGCCTATGGGGACATAAACCTGCCTATAACTACCCATGGGGGATATATACCTGCCTATGTAATTTAATTGGTATCTATTTTTATTATTGAAAGTCACCAGTAGCCGCAGCATTTTCCACCCCAGGCTTATACTCGAGTCAATAAGCTTTCCGGTTTTTTTTGTGGCAAATGTAGGTGCCTTGGCTTATAATCGGGTCGGCTTATACTCGAGTATATACGATGTATTTATTTATATATATATATATATTATATATATATATATAATATATATATATATATATATATCCATCCACAGAAAAAAAGCAGCACATCCAATGATGATGAAAAACAAAAGCGGGGTGCCAGCGGAAGAAAGAGCTCGGCAAAGAACTCAAAACAACTAAATATAAGAGAAAACCGCAGCACAACTTGGGTATAGTTCAAAAAAACGAAAAAACGTTTATTCCCACATGCAGCAAAAACCGACGTTTCGGCTCTCTCACAGAGCCGTCTTCAAGTGACAAACAATACAAATCACAAGATATAAATACCACACCCATAATACAAAATCAATTACAAAAAAATAGTGCAATCACAATGTTATTATAATGTAAAAATTAGTGTTGTGCATCTTGAAAAGTATAAGAGGCAATATTAAGATTAGTGTTGAGCGATTTTTATCGACAAAGTTGAAATCGGCAAGGTTTTTATGGTGATCGAAATTTCCAGATCATGCGATAATTAAGGTTAAAATCTGTGCATCATCTATTAAGATCGCGCCTTTTTCGGCGCTTCCTGTAATTTTGTCGGCCAGCAAATCAGATTACAGAATAGAGCAGGGTGAGATGTGTGTGCGACGTCATGACTGGGAGGTGTATGGTTGAGATTGGCTGCAAAAATCACATGACCTCGTTTACATAGAACAGCGTTTCCTGTTTCAGCCTCAGTGTCTCTCAGCGTCTCATAGGGATAGGACCTGCGCTCTGCCTGTGGCCAAACAGCTCAGCGAAATTAGTCTATTTCTGCACAGAGAAACCTCTACTATTAGCTGTGATCCTTCCAATTTAGTTAGATTAGAGATTTGAAGATTTTATGTAGTTATCTAGAGAATTTTAAAGCAGCATCTACCGCTGTAAATTCACGGCGGTGGGAGCAGAGGTGGGGGGGGGGCGCGGGGCGCGAACACAGACAAGCTCTATCTATAAAGAACACTGGATAAAGTTCACCAAGACTTAGTGTAGACATGGTAGTGGAATATCTTTATTATTAACAGTTTGCTATTGAAATATTTCCTGGATATTGGGCAGCCTGAACTTATATTGGATAAACATCATTTCTAGTAACTGCAGGTCTCTTTGTTAGCTGCAAAACTCCACTTTTTTTTTTAAAAAATT
>JAODAL010015015.1:0-85362 GCA_025379985.1 Phyllomedusa bahiana
GGCGACATCGCAGGGTCTTTTGTATAATTTTCTAACGTGTCTCCACTTTGCCAGGGTGTCCCTTAATTAACACTTTGTTTGACCTCGGGGGAGTGGGTCTTTTAAGGGTGTGTAAAAATGCAGCTAAAGTGGATGGACCCCCAATTGTTTTTCCGACCCCGGTTGGAGTAAATTTGTTCCATCGATCCATTCTAATGTTATACTTTTAAATTTTTGGGGAAGTTGGGTATCTCCCTCCCCCTTACTGTCATTAGTTTCCTGTTTCCTACCCTCGGGGGCGCCCCCCCCTATAAATTAGTGAACCCCTCTCAGGGTGTTTGTGCCCCGGGTTTTTAAATTGACTGTATGCTCTGCTCAGAAAAAGCAGTCGTGAAAAGCTCCCCATTTTGATAAGCTGAATCCGACCCATCAGCGAAAAAGGGGAGGTTTTTCCCCACGTCTAGCCCCGTGTTATTTTTTTATCAATGGTTTATAATTCAAAGTATATGTCTTGGATGATTGTACCCTATTTTTATCCCAAATATTTTAAAAATTATGATTTCATACTTCTACTCCTTGCCCCTTTTTTGGATATCCACTTTTTTCCCCTAACTGTGTATGTTTTTTTCCCTATTTTCCCTAAACCCCCAAAAAACACCCAAATTCCTCTATAGCCTCTAAAACCCTAGCTACCTGTGTTCTAGGGTCACTTAAGAAAAGCAGCATATCATCTGCAAAGCAGACCAACTTCATTCCCTACCCCTACGGGGAATCCCTGAAATTTTTAGTCCGAATCATGCTGGCTAAAGGGTTTCCCAGGGCTAATTAAAAACAAGGGGAAAAAAGGGCAGCCTTGTCTGGTACCCTTTTGCAGGAAGATAGGAAAGGACAAGAATCCCGATGTATTTATCCTGGCTTGAGGTGACGTAATTGCATCAATTAATTTCTAAATAAACCCTAACTCCTTACTATCTAAAACCAAATTGACCCAATTCCAATTGCTTCGAAGCTTTTTCAGCGTTTTGCCAGTGGGGCAGGGTTTTTGGAGCTATCTTTTTTTTTCCCCTTTTCAAAGTTGACGGGACGGCCCTAATATTTTTTCCCCCCGACTCCCCCAAATAAATCCCTTTGGTGGTCCCCAAATTAGGGGTTTGGGTAAATCCCGCCATCTTTTGGCCTTATTTAGAAAATATTTTTTATATCTTTATTGATCAAAAGATTGGTGCGGTTTTGACTCTGCCCTTTCTTGGATTTTTTCCCCCTTTTTTAGAGGACCTTTAAAATTTGGCTGTATTTTTTGAATTTGCACATCTTTCTTTCTATTATGTCTTTAAATACCTGTTGTAGTGCTGGAGTCCATACTTCTTGCGTGATTTTATACAGCTCCCCGGCAAGCCATCAGGCTCTGGGGCTTTATTAAGAGGGAGTTGGGTTATGACCCTGTTTATCTCTTTTCCCTATTTTTTTCGTTTTATAAACCCCTTTCCCGAGCCGAAAATTTAGGGGAAAATGTTCCTCAGGAAGCTTTGTCCTTTTAGAATACTAAAATCAGATTGGGTATATAATTTGTCATAATAGTTTCACAGAATATCGTTAATTTCTTTTGGCCCCTTTTTCACTTCCCCTGAACTGTCTTTTAGACTGACAATATTTGTTGCCCATCTCCTCCCTTTTATTATCTTATGCCCCTTGAGTCTTCTATATACCTTGCATTGGACATGTGAACTAGAACAGCTTTTAGAGCAGCTACATGATGGTTGGACATTTTCCTTGAGTGGTGTGCGGTTATGTTGCATCTGCACTATATGAAGTATCAATCTTAAAGGGGTTTTGCCACAATCTCATTTCATACCTCCTGCATCCAGCTCTTCAGTTCTTGTTTGAATTGCATATCATGTTACCCGGCAGGATGACATCACCATGCCTTTTCTCTCGCTAGTCAAATTAAGGTCTGTTTATGTATAGAGCTGTGAATAACTACAATGTAGCATAGAGGTAAAGTTTTTGCCTCACAGCACAAGGGTCCTAGGTTCAAATTCCAAACCTGTGGATTTTTTTCTCTTTATCAATGCACATACCTCATTGAGGTTTCTTTTTTATTTATTTGCACTGTTTGACTAATTACTAAGGAGTACAGAGGACGGGAGTAGAGGGACAGCACCTGGGGTTTAAACACAGTAGCTGCCTGAGAGGAGATGTGATGTCTGAGCATGTCTGACCAGGACTGAGGAGCTCACAGCCCTGGTCGTATCCCCTGGAGATGAGCTGTAAACAATGGATCACTAAAGGAGCAGCTAAAACAAAAACGGTACAAGATTCCCATGTAAATTTTACATTGTGGCAAAACCCCTTTAATGAATTCCTATAATTGAATACATTGGATACAATGTGACTCCACTGTTAGAACTGTTCCCTATAAACAGAGTACATTTGGAATAGTCACCTATGCCAAAATTACTCCAACAAGGCTATGACAACTCACAAAACATATCAGAATAACATGAAAAGCACTGCATCACTCCTTAGTCTCCAGTAAGATGTTCATGACTCCACAATAGAAAAATACTGGTTCAGGTAGAATTTATGGTATAGTAACAAGGAAAAAACAGTGTTATAACAATGCCTGCCTTATATTTTCTAGATTTGGATGGATAGATAGATGGGTAGATAGATGGATAGATAGATGGATGCATGGATAGATGGATAGATAGATCAATGGATGGATAGATGGATAGATAGATGGATGGATAGATGGATGGATAAAAACTTCAGTCAACACTGGAAGAATTTGCAATTATGAAAAGGATAATAAAATCAGCAAGATATTTGCTAGACAATAATCAAGAACATAATTAAAGGGGTATTCCAGTATACAAAACTCAACTTCTATGGAAAGTATACAATACAACATAGAAATCCTCAATATATAGTCATTAAATATTTTTAGCAGTTTTTCACAGAAACACTCACCAATTACTCACCCAAAAGGTGATGTTTATAGCCTTCTACCAAGGTAAATAACCTGTAGTTCAGGTTCAGCTTTCTGGTCAGGCATGCTCAGTTCTAGAACTAGTTATTAAAGGAGGGTGAGCTATGTGGATATGAAATAGCAGATGATTGAACTGGAAACTCCTGTTAGAGGCTCCATAGTGAAGGGGCCACAATATAAGATGCAATAAAGACTTGTTTTTCAGCTGCCAGGGAAACACAGATATAGAATAGTCTGGAATAGATGTCAGCAATGTTTACTAGGAACTGTAGTCTGCCACCCACGTGGCTGCAGTTGAAGTCAAGCCCATTATTTCTGCACTTTAAATAAACATATAGGGGGCACTAATGTGATAAAAAAAGATAATTATATGCTAAGGATGTAGGATTAGTGTAATACTATGGGGGACATGTATGAAAACTGTCGAGGTTTAAGACTGTCTTTGTTGCCCATAGCAACCAATCAGAGTTCCCCTTTCATTTCATATAGTGCTCTGAAAAAATGAAAGGGGAGCTCTGATTGGTTGCCATGGGCAACAAAGAAAGTCTTAGACCCAGACAGTTTTCATACATGTGGCTTTATGTTCTGTGTGCAATTACTCGTAAGTTTTTGTCAGAGTGCCGGAATGCCTCTTTAAGCCCATATTTGCTTGAAAAAAAAGACAACTACATTTTAAAATTCTTTACCTGGACCAGTATGCAATGGTAAAATCTGACACAAATATATTTTCATAGCAGTGTGCAATGACACACCAAATACAAGATGGAATTTTTAACTGAAAATGGGACAATTTTTATGTCCAAAATTGCCAGAAATTATGTTGGCTACTAAAAATGAGGCACTCATTTAGTTCAGTATATCACCTTCACACCAACAGCTTGGTAGAAAGGTTTTATGGACATTTAAAAGGAATATTAAAGAGTTTAGTTGAAAAGAATGGAAAGAATGAGGATATTCTTTGCCCAATTTATTGGGCACTCCATGGATGCAGGGATGGGACGACAGATACTTGAAGGTAGGCGACCACCTAGGGCACCACTTCATCCCAGGCAGGAAAGGGGGAGCCAGGAGGCATGGAGTGGTCTGAATTTTCCATTGGGGGCACACTATGTGCCTTATTTGCCTAAGGCACCAGAATACCTTGTCCCAGTCCTGCATGGATGACATGTATATACAGTTGTGCTCAGAAGTTTACACACCCCGACAGAATGGTTGCTTTCTTGGCCTTTTTTCAGAGAATATGAATGATAACACAAAAACTTTTTTTTTTCCACTCATGGTTAGTGGTTGGGTGAAGCCATTTATTGTCAAACTACTGTGTTTTCTCTTTTTAAATCATAATAACAACCAAAAACATCCAAATGACCCTGATCAAAAGTTTACATACCCTGGTGATTTTGGCCTGATAACATGCACAGGAGTGGACACAAATGGGTTTGAATGGCCACTAAAGGTAACATCCTCACCTGTGACCTGTTTGCTTGTAATCAGTGTGTGTGCATAAAAGCTGAGTGAGTTTCTGGGATCCAGACAGTCTTTTTCATATTTCCTCCCGCTACTGACGGTTCTTGTTTGTGAATCATGGGCAAAGCATTATAATTGTCAATGGTTCTACATTGTAGTTTGACTATAATTGACTTCACCCAACCACTTACCATGAGTGGAAAAAAAATTACATATGTTATGTCAAAGTACCTAAACTCTAGAAGGAAGCCGAGGTTCTGCCTGCAGTCAATAATCTACCTAGCCATAATTTACTAACAGCTAATTTCCTGAAAACCTTGTCTGTGGTTTATATTAAACAGGCTGGTGTGTTTATACAAAAAACCCCAGAGAGACATTTTCTGAAATACCAGATCAAACACATCATAAAACATGAAATTGTGCTTGAACCTTGTAAAAAGGTGAAAATGAGATCCTGCCGAGTGCCTGTAGGGCAGAGACAGACAATTTCAGATGAGGTTAAAATGTTGCTTTAACAGTACCTGAAGTAACTGGCTGATCAAGCCCAATAGTCTTTATTCTCAAACATGATGACAGGATAAGATTTTGAAATGATTTGTTTAAAAGATTGGGACCGGCCAGGTACATAATACATCATGGCCTCAGATAGGCTCCATTCACATCTGTATCATGGTTTCAATCCCAAAAGTAATGCAGCGTCAGATTTGTCACATGACCAACACTGGTGGCTACCAACAGACCCTATCAAATTATAATGGTGTCCATTAGGTTCTGCTGTGGTATCTGCCATTCTTATAAGGAAAACAGCGCTGACTACAATACAATTATTCCTGTCTAAAACTCTGCAATATAAACAGAGCCTAAAGGTTATTAGCAGGTACTGCTTTTTTGGATAGGGATAGGATTTTTTAAAATACACTTCAAAATACGCCTCTAGTCGGACGTTTTTTGAAGCTGATTTGGGATCGTAAATGTACACTTCAAAAAACGCCGTGTGAATATACCCTTAGGGAGACTTGTATGATCGGGTTTTTCACCCTTTTCTGGCATAAAATGCTTCTAAGTGAGCCGGCTACGATGTCTAATGCACCTAATGAATGTGTTAGGCGCATTGTTCGTAAGATTCAACATTTTCTAATGCGCCTAACATGAAGGGGTGTTCTGGGGGTAGTCTGGGGGGGGGGTGTCGCACCACACTCGTATTATTAGACACATATATGAATGTGGTTCAGCAAAACTAGCCGTATTACTACTCGAACAGGCAGACCTTTTAATGTGGTCTGTCTGAGCCTGAGGAGTCAAAGTGGAGCTAGATTTGCCATTAGGGCAAAAATGTCCCTTATTTCTCAACTTACACCGGTACAATAATAACAAGTGATTTCTGATTATTAACAAACTATATTAAATTTTTAAATTTATTTAAAAAAAAAATTAATAAAAAATGTTATCATATAAAATTAATATAAAAATATATAATATCCCAAAAAATATAAAAATATCTCCTATAAAATGCATTTAAATTTAACAGAATTTAAAACTAGTTTTATATTAAATAACCCACTGATGTTGTGCAGATCTTACAATTTTAAATTTTTACTACATTAAATTTGAAATTTATTTTTGCTGCCCTCACCCTGTATTCTACTTACAGCAAGACCTGTGATCCACCAAGCAAGATCAGTACCATCGTTTCTATTCACAGACATGCTATTCTAATGGCTTTTCTTCTATTTCCAGCCTGTCTATAACCTTAATACATGTAAGGTGCATTAGTAATGCGACTAAGTTTCATAATGCGGCAAACACATAGGCGAGGTGCGTCGAACTTTACAACATTTATGAACGCACAAAAACCACTTTCATACAGCCGGCGCCTTGTACACTGAAAACGAGACTCGACAATTCACTTCGAAGCGCCTTCCTTCATACATGTCTCCCTTCGGCCTTGTTCACACGGCTTATTCTGGGACTGATTGGAGCCGTACTGTGCGCCGTATTTGCGCTGCAGTACAGCTCCAATCCGTCCCAGTAACTACAGTAATCCACAGTTCTCGAAGAGAACTATGGATTCCGTCTCTTCTCCCCGCTCGGCGAATCCGCCGCGGGGGGAGAAAAGTGACATGCACATTATTTACGGCGTGTACGCGCCGTGAATAATGAGCGTCTATGGGGCCGGCGAGCTGCCGCCCCCGCGCCCCGTCCCCGCTGCACGGCAGCCGGCGTAATTGCGGGGCGAAATCCGGCCCTGCAATTACGTCGGCAATAAGCCGCGTGAACATTGCCTTAGTGTACAACTGCGATCTCTGCACAGACATTCCAGAACATCTGTGCAGAGATATAAAGCCCCATCCCGGACGTTTACAGTCAATGGGATGTCAGCAACTGTTAAAAGCAAATCTAATGGTCCATTCCAGCTAGTTCCACAGAATGGCTGCATCATGGGACAAGTCCTGCAGACAGGAGTAAGAGGATATGATAAGAGAGAATGAAAGTTGCAGATCATTGGCAGAGCATAGAGTGAGTTGTTAAATGGAGATGAAAACAAAGACATATGATGAAAGAGCATTATGGAGACTTTTGTAGACTAGAAAAAAAGTTTACCAGTGTAATAAACAGGTAGTCAGCATAAGTTTAGGAGAGCGGTGAAGGTATAAAACTGAAAACATTAGTCTGGGTGCGGTGTTCAAAATGGACTGAAGCAGAGCTAGTCTGTTCTGTAGAATCCAATATAAAAGTGAATTACAGTAGTCAAGGTGAGATTAGAGTCTTAGCATTGTTAATAGTTGTGAGACAGAAACGGAGATGTTTTTAAGTTAAAACAATGATATTGGGATTTGATATTTGATTGCATATGGAGAAGGAAGAATAAATCTGATGACGTATGCTTTCATGACATCAGTGCAATGCAGAGTCACCGGGCACAATAGTATTATCCAACATGCAAAAAACTTTATATACTTATTAGTAACATGATACAAAAAATTGAAATGAAAAATTGGGCATATAACCTGCAGTATGCTCAGACCGTTTCGTGCACTTTGTGCATTCATTAGATTTAGTCCATTGAACTTCTCATACTGATTCCATAGTATGAACAGGAGAGCCTTCAGCACACCTGTGCTGCTCCTTCAAAAGCCCTCAGCACAGTCCTGCGCAGATTCTTTAGGTTGGAGTCGGCCGTCACAGGAGAAATCTCCACAGACCCTTTTTGAATGCTGAACACATTTAACCCCCGACGTTAGGTGGAAAAGTGAATCTTGGACATCTCTGCAGCGGACACCTGATTGCTACAGCAGTTCCAAGAAACTGCTGTAATGTGTATATAAGTGTTGTGCCTTACATCAGCACAAGCTAAATAGGAGAGTAGTATATATATATTTTTATGTACTGTATAAGCTAACCCAACTGATTACTGTATTACACAAGGGAGCGCTGTCTCCAATTTGTTTCCTATCTTTCTATAAATATCCCCTCTGCATCAGCTCCTCAGGTCGCTATAGCTACAGACCTATTCAATCTCTCCTGATAGGCTGCCAGCACTGGTCACTATAGCTACAGACTTGGTGTCCTCATAAGTCCTCACTGCAGGTCAGTAGTAGCCAGTAAAAGCCAGTAGACATGTCCCTGAATTTAAAAATGAAACCAAAAAAACAGGACTGAGGTAAGATGAATCGATGCAGTGAGGCAACCCCTTTAATACTTATCACTCATCATTTGAGTGAATGCCTTCGAATAAAGGGAAAAATGGGAGAGAGTAGCTTATTTTTGGTTTTGGTAGACTTTACATTTGCTGTGGAACATTTTCCAAGTTCTTAGCAGGGCAAGACATTGTTGAGTTATCAGGTGTCCCTGGTCATAATGAGCTGATTTTAACAGATCTGAGCAAGGGTAAGGGTATATAAGGCAGTGTTGTCCAAGGTGGTAGAAGGTGTATATATGTCACCACGATTTCTCACCCATACATGAGGAAAAACACTTTCTGACTTCACTTTGATCAGTCACCATGATACATTTAGGGAGAGCTTTACATTTAGCTGTATAGGGCCCTGTAATGTCTGTGTACACTACTATGGAGGTTTTTATGTTACCAAAATCCCTTGTAGTCTAGGGCAATCTAGGGAGGTGAAGGGGTTGACAGTATTTCTGTTAGACTAGGGTAGAAGAAGTGTTGGTATTACAATCCTGGATGGACTAGAGTAGTGAAGAGCTTGCAGGTACCATCTCTGGAGCTCCAGAGTAGTGAGGGAGTTAATGTCTGCATTAACTTTTTTATTTTTCCATTGATGTATCTTGTTTATTGCAGGTGAATTGTAGATTTTATTGGTTCCATTTTTTGCACATATGAGTTTTGGAAAGTAAACAACTATTCTAGCTGTGCTATTTATTTTATATGTTTTAAAAAAGTTCACAATTGAGAACAAAAAAGTGTTGATTTTCTGGCATAGGTTGGTAAGATAAAACTAATTATGTGTATTTTTTATTATCTAATGTAATGTAAAGAAATGAATTTCTTTGCTTACATATCATTTTTTCATACTTTTTTTACTTTTGACAGTAAAACCACTTGTCAACTGATTAATGGAAAGAGGTGGAGGTGAAAGACAGGCAAGGGAACAGGAAAAGTCTTTGTTGCAGTTCATGGAGGGCACAGAGAGGAAATAAGAAGCTAATGGGGATTGAAGAACAAAAGGGAGCATGCATAAGGAATTAACCCTTCCCTTTCCTTCTGCACAGAACAGACAACACAGAAAAAAATGCACAAACTCAGGGATGACATGTATAAAAGGGGCTGTGCCATTTTTGGCATGCTTTGAGCCAACAAACTGTTCTATAGATGTACGAAATGTCGCACTCCAAAACTTGGTGTAATCTTCGCCAGACATGACACTTTTGAATGCAGAAAAGATGCTCCAAAATTGTGCCAAAGTTTCAAAATGGCATGGCTGAGACTACTTTTGGTGTAGAACAGGACACATTTATAAAGTGCTGTGAGACACTTTCATACATACTCTCTGATTGTACACTATTATAAACAGAAGTAGAACTGGTGAGTCGGCACCAGGTTCATACATGTCCCCCTAAGGCTAAGTTCACACGGCTTAACTGCGGGACGTAATTACGCCCCGCAATTATGCTGTGTGGACGGGGGCGGGGCGGGAGCGGGAGAGTGAGCGGAGGGCCGGCACATCGCCGGCCCATTGACTTGCATTACCAGCGGCGCGTATACGCCGCTGGTAATTCACATGTCACTTATCTCCCCGCCCGGCGGATTCGCCGAGCAGGGAGAGGAGACGTAATCCATAGTTCTCTATGAGAACTGTGGATTACCGTAATGAATGGGCTGTTTTCAGCCCGTAATTTGCGCACTTCGGCGCGTAATTAATGACCGAAATACGGCCCATTTTAAGCCGTGTGAACATGGCCTAAGTGTACAAAGGCATGTAAGGATTGCCCCAACCCCCTCTTTTCCCACATAAAGGTGACCAGCCCAAAGAACATTTTATTGCTGAAGTTAACAAAGAAAGGTGAGAGGGAGTAGGGGCCAGGGAAAGAAAAAATAAAAGGGAAAAGAGTGGCATGCCCTTAAAGATCTGGTCTGCCCCTATTTCTGTTTTGCTCTTTTCACCCCTTGATGTGGTTTGTTTTATTTTAAAAGCTGCCGGGGTGTTTCATTCTGCCAAATTAGGAGTGAATTCAAGAAAAAGTACAAATATAATGGAAGGAGTTGTACTTCTACCTCCTGGATTTTACTTTGTTTTTTGGCTAAAAAAACCACATCAAAAAGGGTTAATTTAGATTTTTCCACCAAAAAGGGTGTTTTGTGAAACCATAGGGAGGTTTACATATGGCTTTTTTTTTCAGGAAAACTGCTGCTACATTTTATTGAGTCAAAGTCAGGGAAAAGGAAAACCTGCGGTAGGAGCAAATATTAAAACCCTTTTTTTTTTACAGTAAATTTTTCCCCTTTTTCCCCTTTGAGTTTACTCCTAGCTTTGACTCAAAAATCTGCAGTGTGTGAAATTACTTTTAGGCTTGGTTTACATCTGTGTCAGAGGTTCATGAGAACCTCTTTTGGGAAAGGGGAAAAAGGAAAACCAAGGGATCTGTCTACCCAAAGGACACCAACGGACCCCCATAAAAACGTTTGATTACCTTGGTGTTGACTTAAAACAGTGACAGAGGCCTTTCCGAACCCCCCCAAACGCATATGTGAACCAAAGGCCCCTTTGGGCCCTTTTTTTCACAAAGGGGGTAAATTGCGGGAAATTTTTTCGCCCACATTTACGCCTTGTGCTTTGGGGGGCGAAGGCGGGGGGGGGTGACGGCCCGCCCCCCCCCCGTTTTTGGGCCCTTCATTATTTTTCGGCGCTATACGATGTAAAAAAATTGAAAATTGGGCCAAATTCTCTCCCGCCCCGCCGTATTGTGGGGAGGGGGGGGAGGGAAAATAATCCATAGTTTTTCTAGGGGGACTACGGATTGCCCTAATGACTGGGACGTATCTCGCCCCGATTTAGTTTCCCGTAAGGTGAAATTCAGGGCGAGAAATTTGTCCATTTTTTTAAACCTTTGTGTGTGTAGAAAAGGATATGCAAGTAACCAATGATGTTCAAATGATTGGGTGGTTGATCACAAAAGTGAATAAAATTCAGATCTGCCCACAGTACAGTACCATAAGCACATAACAAAGTATCATGGGTTTTAAACCCCCCACTAACTACTGTAAATTTTAATATATTTGTTTAAAACTTGGTAAAAAGGGCTTTGTTTTCTAAAACATTAACTACCTTTTTTTCTTTTTCTTTTTTTTAAAATTTTAACCTTTTTTTAAAAAATTTTTGTATCCCCGGCAATGAAAAGTGTTTAGAATACCTAGAGCCACTTCAAGTAACAAGTTGCTGCAGAAAAGCAGTTTATGATTGAAGCCCTTTGCTACTTTCATGACTTCCTTTGATTTTTTTTACTTCCTAATTAATGGTTCCCTATTAAAGATACCTAAAACTAAACTGTGGGGGTCTTTTTTCCAGGTTTTTAAAAATTTAGAATTTTTTTGCCATTTCCTTAGGATGTGGGTTTGTAGATCTTTAGTAAAGGGACAAAATTGACAAATTGTGTGTCTTTTAATACCTGATTGATTTGGTTTCATATATGGTATACAGCGTTTTTTTCTCATGGATTCATGAGGCTTCCACGTGCTGCAGAGGCTCCATGTGCACAACTTTGCTGTCTGATAAAACAACTATTAGATTTACTTGTGTAATCAGCAGTTTAAATTTAGAGCAGGAAAAAAAGGAGGGAAACATTTTTTTTTTCCCCCCAAAATTTTTCCCCCTGATCATTCAGGAGAATACAGGCCTGTTGTAAATTAAAAATGCTTCCCCCCAAAAAGGCCGCAAGGGAAAACCCAAAGACTTTTGATGGTTATTGAATTTTTTATATAAAAAGTAGACAGACCATCCCAGGACAGTGACTCTAAAAGAGTCCTTGTTCCAAGGCAAATGTAAAACATGCATGCATATCTCGCCATTGCAAGGCTTCAAGCAGGATGCTCTCAGATAGAAAATGGGGCCCTGAGCTTAGAGTGTCAAGAGTGTCATCACCAGGGTTTCAACGAGTTTTAAAAAAGGGCTGGAAGAGTCACAGAAAGGTAAAGAAGTGGACGTCCTTTTTTTTAAAATCATACACTGATGACCCCTTCATTGTAAACCAAAGTCCTGTGGAAAAGGATGATGAATGGGAAAAATCCCAAATTTCCGGCCCTTTTTAAAGGGGGGTGGGGCCCCCCAAAGGGGCATGTCCCGGGCCATTTGTTAACATTGGTGTGGTGAAAACCCGCCTCCTTTTTCCCCCCCCGGGTTGCCCACCTTTTTATTTCCCGTATGCCTATTTTGTGGGTACAGCGGGGGCCCCGGGTGGGAGTTTGCAGGGGCTATCAGCCCCCCTTCAACTTTCCAACCCCCAGCTGGTTATGTGGAGCCACAGGGTTTTTTGTGTACAAAACCCCCATCATGCTGTCTTTTATTTTAGCCCGGAAACCCCCGTCTCTACACCCTTTGCTCCCTTTAAAGGTATCCGTTTAGATAACCCTTTTGGAAAAGTTTTTTTTTTCCCCAGTATACTTTGGTGGAACCACAGGAAACTTAAAAATCAGAAAAAAAAAAAAATTTTCTGTTTTTTATTCCCCTTTTTTGAATTTTCAAATGTAAAATGGGAAATTTTTTGGCCCCAAATTAAAAAAGGTTACAGCCCCCCAAATTTTCTGACGGCAGAATGATTGGGTTTGACTTTCCGTTTTCTGTACTTTACAATTTTTTAAAAGCCCCCAATTTTCTTATCCTCTCTAATAGATAGACGTTGTCATATTTCACATCAACACGGGTATTGTGGCCCCCCTCCCCTGATCCCATTTCTCCTGTAAAGGAAAAAGATCTCCAAATTTTTTCCCCTGTTAATAATTTCACCCGTTCCTCCTTTCCCTTCCTTCCCTTTTGGGGGGTTGTGTGGTTTCAGTGTTTAAATATACCCTTTTAAAAGGGCCTGTGGGGGACCCTATAATGACCCCCCCAAAATTTTTCGTTAGGACCAGTTACACCTTTCAGTAAAGGGTGGGGAGGGGGATCTCTCTGCTTTGTTTTTCAGATTTTTTGCAATATGGCTGCAAAAAACAAAAAATAAATGTCTGCAGCCTCCCGCTCTCTTTCCTTCTATCCCCTTTTGCTTTTCCCCACTTCTCAGGTGTCTGCATTCCCAAAGCCATGTCTGGGGCTTTTAGCTGTCATCATGCTTTAGGAAAAGGGGTGTTCCCCGAATTTTCGCATCTGACAATTTTTGCTGCTAGCTGCGGGGGGAGCCTTAAAGGGATGTTTTTTTAAAAAGAAAAAACACAGAATGAAAAGGCACCTTGGACCACAGGGACTAAAGGGGGTTTCCCCGGTACAAGGGGGGGCTCCGGGGGTACAGGGGGGGCCCTGGCACGGGGGGGCCTTGGCTACAAGGGGGGGCTCTGCTACAGGGGGTTTCCCCGGTACAAGGGGGGGGGGCTCTGAAAAGGGGGTCCCTGGCTCAAGGGGGTTTCCTGGGTACAAGGGGGGGCCCCGGTACAAGGGGGGGGGTCCCGATACAGGGGGGCCCCCGGTACAAAAAGGGGGGTTTTTACCTTTCAGGGGGGGGGCCCCCGGGACAAGGGGGGGTCTTTACTACCGGGTCCCCTGGCCTTTAAAAGGGCGGGGGCCCCTGGCTACAAGGGGGGGCCCGGCTACCCAAAGGGGGGGCTTGACTACCCAAAGGGGGGGCCCCCTGGCTACAGGGGGGGGCCCTGGTACAAAAAGGGGGGGCTTGACTTTCGGGGGTCCCTTTGGAACAAGGGGAAATTCCCCGGGCTAAAGGGGGGGTCTGTTACAGGGGGGGTCCCTGGCTACAAGGGGGGGCTCTGACTAAAGGGGGTCCTGGTCTAAAAGGGGGGGGCTCGACTAAAGGGGGTCCCTGGTACAAGGGGGGGGGGGGCCCCTAAATTTCAGGGGGGTCCCGGGGTAAAAAGGGGGTTTCCCTGGCAAAAAGGGGGGGTTCCCTGGCAAAAAAGGGGGGTTTTGGGCTACAGGGGGTTTCCCTGGCTAAAAAAGGGGGTCCCTGGCTACAAGGGGGGGACCCTGGAAAAAAGGGGGGGCCCTGGGTACAAGGGGGGGCCCCCGACTAAAAGGGGGTTCCCTGGCAAAATAGGGGTCCCTGGCTAAAAGGGGGGGGGGCCCCTGGCTTCAAGGGGGCCCCTTTGGCAAAAAAGGGGGGGCCCCTGGTTTAAAAAAAGGGGGGGCCCAAGGTAAAAGGGGGTCCCTGGTCCCTTAGGGGGGGGCCCTGGTTTTTAAAGGGGGTTATGGTTTAAAAAAGGGGGGGGCCCCTGGCTAAAAAAAGGGCCCCCTGGCTAAAAAAAAGGGGGGCCCTTTTGACTCCCCAAAAAGGGGGCCCTGATTTCAAGGGGGTCCCTGGTTAACCTAAAAAGAGGTCCTGGTACCTAGGGGGGGCCCGGGCCCTACAAAAGGGGGGGCCCCTGGTACCAAGGGGGCCCCTGGCTTACAAGGGGGGGGCCCGGGGGCTAAAAGGGGGGCCCCTGAAAAAAGGGGGGCCCCACTGGTTTCCTACAGGGGCCCCGGGATACCTACGGGGGGCTCCTGACTCCCAAGGGGACCCCTGGACTCCCAAGGGGGCCCCTGGCAAACCAAAGGGGGGGGCCCTGGTACCAAAAAAGGGGGCCCCTGGCTACAAGGAGGGTGCCGGGGGCTAAAAGGGGGGGCCCCTTTGGGCTACAAAAAAGGGCCCTGGTTTAAAAGGGGGGCCCAAAGGCCCCTACGGGGGCCCCTGGAATTAAGGGTCCCCTTGGTTACCCTAAAGGGGGGCCCTGGTACTAAGGATGGGCCCGGGTACAAGGGGGGGCCCCTGACTACAAAAAGAGGGCCCTGGTTTACAAGGGCAGCCTGACTCCCCGGGGGGGTTTCCTGGGCCTACAAGGGGCCCATGGCCAAAAGGGGGCCCGGGGTTCCCTTTAAAGGGGGTCCCTGACTAAAAGGGGGGGCCCGGGCCCTACCTAAAAGGGGGCCTGGCTACCAAAAGGGGGGGCCCTGGTAAAAGGGGGGGGGCCTGATCAAAGGGGCCCGGGGTTATGGGGAGCCCTGATTTACGGGGTTCCTGGTTTACAAAGGGGGGCCCATGGTTTAAAAAGGGGGGGCCCTGGTTCCCTTTTCGGGGGGCCCCCTGATTTCAAGGGGGGCCCTGGCTCCCAAAAAAGGGGGCCCTGGAAACCAAAAAGGGGGGCCCCTGGCTCCCAAGGGGGGTCCCTGACTAAAAAAGGGGGGCCCCGGGCTACAAGGGGAGCCCTGGCTAAAAGGGGGGGGGCCCCTGGAAAACAAGGGGCCCCTGGCAAACAAAGGGGGCCCTGGCTTCCTAACGGGGGGCCCCCGATTTCAAGGGGGGCCCGGCAAACCAAAAAGGGGCCCGGCCCCTGACTAAAAAGGGGGGCCCCCCTTGGTCCCAAAAAAGGGGGACCCGGGGCTACCAAAAGGGGGCCCTGCCCTCCCTCCCAGGGAGGCCCGGGACTACAAGGGGGGCCATAAATACCCTTAAAAGGGACCCCTTTGGGCCCCTCCCTTACAGGGGGGCCCTCCCTTACAAAAGGGGGCCCTTTGGCAACAAAAATAAAAAGGGGGCCCCTGACTACCTAAAACAGCAGCAAAAGGGGGGGGGGGGCCCAGGGTTTCCCCTTCCCACCTCCCTTTAAAGGCCCCCCTTTTAACTCCCCTGAAAAATCCCTAAAGGAGGCCTTTAAATGCTTGAGCCTATATAAAGGGGACCCAAACTACCTACATTTTAAACCAAAACTGGGAAAAAAACCCCAAATCCCTTACAGCTGGGCCCTTTGCATATTTCCCTTTCCTTCTAGGGTCTTGTCTACCTACCTGGTTAATTTTAATTTAGGGGCAGCAGGCCCCTATTTGGGAGCATTATTCCAGGGGTTAGTCCTTTTTCCCCCCCTTAAAACCCCCCAGGATAAATAGGCCCTTTAAATTTGGGTTGTACCCCTCTACCACCCCTGGGAAGTTTGTACAGAGGTGGGAATTGGTAAAAAAATGTGGAAATTTTGGGGTTCTAAATTTTTTTGGTGTGTAAATTTTTCGGGGTGGCTGTGGCCGGAAATGTCTTTATGGCGGTTGGAAAGGTTTTCCCGAGGGAAAAGGGAAAAAGAAAGGAAATCATGAAAAAAGAGAAGCTTTCCCCAGATGGAAGTTCCCGGGGAAATACCCGATTTCAGGGGTTATTTTACTTCTATATTGGATCAAATGTGTTTCATGTAATGTGACCTTTAGTGGGTCCGGGCCTCTATGTGGGGTTTTATATGGCCCGTGTTTTTAGGTTATATCGGTGCTGGTTTTAAAGCCCCGTGTTTCAAGTGTTATGAAATTTACCCCGTTTTAAAGGGGTTACAAATTTTAAATTTCTTGTGGTTTATTTTAGGGGGTGGTGAGGGGTTTTGTGACCAAAAAGGGGAAACCCTGGGGGGGATAAAAATTGTTTTTGTGGGTGGAAGGGGGTATTGTATTTTGGGTGGAGGGGGGAATTTTTATGTGGGGTGGAGGGGGTATTGTTTGTGGGTGGAAGGGGGGGTATTGTATGTGGGTGGAGGGGGGGTTTTTTTATGTGGGTGGGGGGGTTTTTGTTATGTGGGTGGAGGGGGATATTGTATGTGGCTTTGGGGGGGGATATGGGGTTTGGGGCTACTTAGGCCCCGTGTTTTATGGTTTTGTGAGACCCAAAAGTTTTTTTGACTCTCTTGCTATTTTACTACACAAAACAGTTTGTTTTGCACACGTATTTTTGTGGTAAAATGGGCGCGTTTATGTTCCTGAGGCCCGGGGAATTTTTTTCCCTGTTTCAGTAGGGTGGGCCCCCCCCCCAAAATCAATTCCCCTTTTGTGCCCCAACCACCCCAGTCCGACCTGTACCCTTTGGGATCAGCTTCTTACAGAATTTTGTCCCTTTGAAAATTTAAAATTTTGGGTTTTGCGGGGTGTCACAAAACCCCAAAAGTATTATTGGGAATGATACACTTTATATCATAAATTATTCACAACTTTTTAAGGTCTGGTTCACATCTGTGTCAGAGGTTAAAAGATGGGCACCAATGGTGCTGAACCGACCACCTTATAATCAATGAGGCCCAATAGATTTCCTTCATGATTGCCATCAGTTTAATGGGAAAAATATTGCTGCATTCTGTGCTATTATTTAGATAATTTTTAACGAAATCTGTGCTGTGGGTTCTGAACAGGATATCTGACACAGATGTGAACTAGGCCTCAATTGTATCTATCTTATTGTTTTAGTCTGTAATGAATATAACTGTTTAGGTGTGTATAGCATCACTTACTTCTTTTGGCAACTTCTTCTCTTCCAAGCTTAATGTAGGCATATCTGGGACTCTCTGGGCAAAAGAACAGACAAATCGTTTGGATCACAGCTGGGACACCAGAAAGTCCTAGGAGGACAGGCCATAAGTCCTTGCCGCCCAGAATAAAGTCTAAACCAACAACCTGTGGAAAAGCAGCAAGGAATATTTAATATCATTTTTGAATACAGTATGAACCGAAACTCCATTACAAAGGAGTACAAACAAATATCTGTAAGAACATTAAAAATAATGCGGAGGGGACAAACAAATTAGTACTACGATAGTGAATATACCAAGTTTAGACTTGAATGTATTTCAAGACCAGGCTATTTTTACCTATTAAAGACCAGGCACATTAATATTTTTTTTTAAGTACATGTGGGTCTCAACAATATAATGCTTCCTTGTGTTCAGTTATTCGAATACATTTTTTGCTTTTTTGACACATAGGCTTTATTTTATGTAATTTTTACACTATGTGTGTTAATAATATCAAGAGAAAGGTTCGAATAAAAAAAAATAATTATATTTCAATTTTTGTTTACAAATAAAAAGTAGCATAAAAGTGAGTTTTTAAATTGTGTCTTCTTTTCCATAACAGTAATGATGGAAGTTGCTGTCACATAAGGAACAAAACATTTAGTATGGAAGCTATCAGAATGAAAATATTGTACATATGGTGGTGTTTCAGATGAATGACCATCCTTTAAAGTGTGTTTTCTGTTTTTATTACCAATATCTCATAATAGTAATTTATATTGTCTTTATTACTTTATAGCACTAGTTTTAATTAGTGTAAATTGCTAACTTACCTGACTAAAGAGGATCCCAGTTACAATCCCAAGCTGGTGCAATGTTCCGAGAGCTCCTCTTAGGGAAGTAGGGGAAATTTCACCTATATAGATGGGTACTAGTCCTGATGATAACCCTAAATAATAAGTGTTATAATGATTAATTACCAGTCCTATATTTAGATTGTTTACACAAACACACAGATATGCATTTCTTAATAATTTGAGTTGTGTATCACAAACATAATTTTGCAACCCTTCACAATTAGGGAACTAAATAAAATGACAAGTGATAACCACAAGTTAACAGTGATACAAAATGAGAGAGGATCTGCCTGTTAGAGATCATTATTGAAATACAGCACAATATTAATGTACAGGGCCAGATCCAGGTTTACTTGGGTCTTTAGGTCAGAGGTCCCCAACTCCAGTCCTCAAGGCCCAGCAACAGGTCATGTTTTCAGGATTTCCTCAGCATTGCACAGGTGATATCATTATTGTCAGTACATTCTGCACATGTGATATCATTATTGTCAGTGCATTCTGTGGGAGATCCTGAAAACATGACCTGTTGGTTGGTCTTGAGGACTGGAGTTGGGGAACACTGCTTTAGGTGATAAACACACTTATGGCTCAACATTTTTTTTTATTTATCCAGTATATTATATACCAATGATAATAACAGTAATTGTGTTATCACAATGTTTAGTTCCTTTTTGTGTGTATGTTTGTGGCAGAATTCGAGAAATATTAAAGACATTTTACAAAAAATACTTTGTGTGAACACATGTTAAAAGGGAGGGAGACAGCGATGCAATGCAAAGATGACAGTTTAATACTTTTACTGATACACTAAAAGGGGTGCTGTACTGTTTGAGATGATCAGAAGAATTTTTTGTTTATGCCTTCCCATATTCATCGCTATTTATAGCCAGAACTTTTTTTTTTGTCAACATAACTGTATGAAGTCATGTTTTGACAAGGTGAACTGTAGTTTTTCTATACACCTACCCATACATGTAAGTAAGCCTTTAGCTTGTTAACTTTTATTATGAATTTAATGCAAAAAAAAAAAATATTATATATAAATTGGGGGGGAAAAAGTATTTAGTCAGCCACCAATTGTGCAAGTTCTCCAAATTAAAATGATGAGAGAGGCCTGTAATTTACATAATAGGTAGACTCAAATATGGAGACAAAATAAAAAAAAAATCCAGAAAATCACAATTGTCTGATTTTGAAAGAATTTGTTTGCAAATTATGGTGGAAAATAAGTATTTGGTCACCAACAAACAAGCAAGATTTCTGGCTCTCACAGACCTTTAACTTATGTCCTCCATCATTACCGTGTAATGGCACCTGTTTGAACTTGTTACAGTATAAAAGACACCCGTCCACAACCCCAAACAGTCACACGCCAACCCACTATGGTAAAAAACAAATAGCTGTCGAAGGGGCACCAGAAACAAAATTGTAGCCCTGCACCAGGCTGGGAAGACAATTAAGGCAAGCAGCTTGGTGTGAAGAAATAACTGTGGGAGCAATAATTAGAAAAAGGAAGAAACAAGACCCCTGATAATCTCCCTCCATCTGGGGCTCCACGCAAGATCTCACCCAGTGCGGTCAAAATGATCACAAAAACGTTGAGCAAAAATCCTAGAACCAAATGGGGGACCTAGTGAATGACCTGCAGAGAGCTGGGACAAACGTAACAAAGGCTACCATCAGTAACACACTACGCCGCCAGGGACCCAGATCCTGCAGTGCCAGACGTGTCCCCCTGCTTAAGCCAGTACATGTCCGGGCCGTCTGAAGTTTGCTAGGATTATTTGGATGATCCGAAGAGTATTTGGGGGAATGTCATATGTCAGATGAAACAAAATAGAAAAGTTTGGTAGAAACACAACTCGTCGTGTTTGGAGGAGAGAGAATGCTGAGTTGCATCCAAAGAACACCATACCTACTGTGAAACATGGGGGTGGCAACATCATGCTTTGGGGCTGTTTCTCTGCAAGGATGACTGATCCATGTACATGAAAGAATGAATGGGGCCATCTATCGTGAGATTTTGAGTGCAAACCTCCTTCCATCAGCAAGGGCATTGAAGATGAAACGTGGCTGGGTCTTTCAGCATGACAATGATCTCAAGCATACTGCCAGGGCAACGAAGGAGTGGCTTTGTAAGAAGCATTTCAAAGTCCAGGAGTGGCCTAGCCAGTCTCCAGATCTCAACCCCGTATAAAACCTTTGGAGGGAGTTAAGTCCGTGTTGCCCAGCGACAGCCCGAAAACATCACTGCTCTAGAGGAGATCTGCATGGAGGAATGGGTCAACATACTAGCAACAGTGTGTGCCAACCTTGTGAAGACTTAGAGAAAATGTTTGACCTCTGTCATTGCCAACAAAAGATATATAACAAAGTATTGAGATGAACTTTTTTTATTGACCAAATATTTATTTTCCACCATAATTTGCAAATAAATTCTTTCCAAATCAGAGTTTTGATTTTCTGGATTTGTTTTCTCATTTTGTCGCTCATAGTTTTTTCCCCACTGTACAGTATATATACAGTTGAAACCAGAAGTTTACATGCACATATGCATGTTTTTCCTCACTATCTGATATGAAATCAGAATAAACCTTCCCCGTTTTAGATCAATTAGAATTACTAAAATTATTTATATATGCCAAATGCCTGAATAATGAGACATATAATTTTTTAAACCATTTTTATTACTTTCTGCAAAGTCAAAAGTATATATACACAAGGATAACTATGCCTTTAAACAATTTGGGACAGCCCATATGATGATGAAATATCTTTGAAAGCTTCTGATCTGGTTTATTGGTAACATCTGAGTTAATCAGAGATACACCTGTGGATGTATTCTTTTAGGCACACCAGAAACACACTGCTTCTGTGTGTAACATCATGGGAAGTCGAAAGAAATCAGCCAAGATATCAGGAAGACAATTGTGGACTTGCACAAGTCTGGTTCATCTTTGGGTGCAATTTCCAGATACCTGAAGGTGCCTCATTCACTTGTACAAAGAATTAGATGCAAGTACAAACGAGATGAGAATGTACAGCGATCATACCGCTCAGGAAGGAGACGGGTTCTTTGTCTCAGAGATGAACCTGCTTTGGTCCAACATGTGCATATCAACCCAAGAACTAAAGCAAAAGACTTTCTGAAGATGCTGGCAGAATCTGGTAAGATTGTGTCATTATCCACAGTGAAACGAGTACTGTATCAACATGGGCTGAAAGGCCACTCTGCCAGAAAGAAACCATTGCTCCAAAAGAAACATATAAAAGCCACAGGAACAAAGACCTATATTTTTGGAGACATGTCCTGTGGACTGACGAAACTAAAATAGAACTGTTTGGCCATAATGACCTTTGTTACGTTTGGCAGAAAAGGGGGAAGTTTGGAAGCTTAAGAACACCATCCCAACTGTGAAACATGGGGTTGGCAGCATCATGTTGAGGGGTTGTTTGGCTGCAGGAAAGACTGATGCATTTCACAAAATAGATGGCATCATAAGGAAAGAAGATTATGTGGCATTACTGAAACAACATCTCAAGACATTATCCAGGAAGATAAAGCTTGTGCGGAAATAGGTCTTCCAAATGGACAATGACCCAAAGCATCCTGCCAAACTGGTTGCAAAGTGGCTTAAGGATAACCAAGTCAATGTTTTGGAATGACCATCGCAAAGCTCTGACCTTAATCCTATTGAAAATTTATGGGCAAAGCTGAAAAGGCAGGTGCGAGCAAGGCGACCCACAAACATGGTTCAGTTACACCAGTTCTGTCAGAAAACTCCTACCAACTATTGTGAGAAGCTTGTGGAAGGATATCCAAAATGTTTGACCCAAGACATACAGTTTAAGGGTAATGCTACCAAATTTAATTAAATGTATCTAAACGTTTGACTTTGTAGAAACTAATAAAAATGGCTTAAAAAATTCTCTCATTATTCTGGCATTTGGCAAATATAAATAATTTTGGTTCCTAATTGACCTAAAACAGGTGAGGTTTATTCTGATTTCATGTCAGATAGTGAGAAAAACATGCATATGTGTCTTTTTATATAGTGTATGTAAACTTCTGGTTTCAACTGTACATAGTTTGTAAGGCCAAAAAAAGACAGATGTTCATCTAGTTTAGTCTTGTGGTTTGTTCAGATACAACTTTACAAACCTAAGCCACACTACCATGATCTTTTTAGAAAGAGGCGGCTTTCTCCTGGCATCTCTTCCAAATGAAGGTACTTTTATTAATTGTACAGTCATGAACTTTTTAACATGCTAAAGGCCTATAAAGTCAGAGAGGTAGTTCTTGGTTTTTTTCCATCTTGTCTGAGCATTGCATGGTTTACCCTGGGGTGAATATGCTGGAAAAGTCCTGGGAAGATTGTCAGTTGTCTTGAATGTATTCTACTTGCGAATAATCTTTCTCACTGTACAATGAGTCAGATGGTTTAGAACTGATCTTAGGGTGCTTTCACACGGAGCATTTTTTTGTGCATTTTTGATGCGTTTTTTTTGTGCAGAATTGTACAGCACTAATTGCTGTGCCTTTCTGCACAAAAAACTCATCCAAAAACGCATCAAAAAAAACGTACCAAAAATGCAGCTGCGTTTGAAGGCACCCTATAAACAGCCTTTATTGCTGTCCATTTCTACAAAAAAAAACACACCAAGAAACGCACTGTGTGCAAATTTATATTGCAGCAGTAAAGGTATATTTAATTTTCACTCATCGCTTCTGCATTTTGGCCTAGTTTTTGTTGCAAAACAAAATGACGTAATGTAATTTGTTATGGGTTATTGTTTATATTTAGGTTGCACTTAAAGGGTTTGTCTCACCAGAAGGATTGCTTTTTATGTTAAAGATCTTGCAAAAACAAGTCATTTTCCAATATATGTCCATTAACAGTGTCCTACCTATTCCTAGATATCCCCTTTTGTATGGGCTAGCACATCTCCTTCAGTCGCTATAGCTACATACTTGTACCTGGTTCGATCTATCACTGATAGGGCTGCCAGCACTAGTTGGCTATAGGCTACAGACCTGGCTTCTGACTGGCAGCCCCCTAGTGGGAAGCCATGTAAACAGGGGGGGGGGGGGGGGGCGGGGGGGGGGGGGGGGGGGGGGGGGGGGGTTGTGCCCCTGAATTCAAAGTGAAACCAAGAAAACAGGACGTGATGTAAGATGAATCAGTGGTAGTTAGACAACCCTTTAACTATTTTAAACCTTTTAACCCCTTCACGACCCAGGCCGTATCCATACGGTCCCATGTGTTTTGGGGGGTTCACTGCACCTGGACGTATGGGGATACGTCCATAGGATCGCGGCGAACTCTATAGGCTGAGTTCCGCGCGATACGGCGCGGGGTTGTCAGCTTGTTAATTAACAGGCTGACATCCCGCAGCAGTCGGCCCCCGGACCCCGGATCGCTCCGGGGGGGCCGGTTTAACCCCTTAAATATCGCGACGATCGGGTCGCAATAATTAAGAGAGTACCGCAGGAGGAGATAGGCTCCTCCTGCGTCTCTGTCGGGGCGGCAGCAGCGCACTGGATCAGGACGAGTCCTGCGGCTCCTGCCTCCCAACAGACAACACGGAGGGCAGAGAATGCCTTCCGGGTTGTCTATGACGTCACGACGCCCGGTACCGTTGCCCTGTGGTCATGACCCGGCACGTTGACAGACAGTAACCATAGGGAAACCAGTCCCTAGCAACAAGCATTGTACTGATTCCTATTGGAATGAAGATCTAAAGTCGCTCTCATTCAAATCTCCCCTATGGGGAAAAGTAAAAAAAGAATAACGTGAAAAAAGGTAAAAAAAAAGTGAAAAACAAGTAAAACACAAAACACAAAAAATTTAAAATAAAAATACGTAAACACCGCCCTTTTCCCCCCTTTACAAACGTCCAATCGCCCCTAAAAATGATCAAAAATAAATAAAGTACCCAGAATTGGTATCGCCGGCGTGGCGTAACGACCCTGCCCTATAAATCTGTGCATGTAATGTAAAGCCCAGTACGGTGAACGCTGGTAAAAAAAAAAAACGCCAAAAAAAACAATCACAGAATTAAGAATATGTTCATTCCGAGCCCGCAGCACAACTCCCGGCCTACAAAAATCGAACAAAACTCCTATAAACTCCCAAGATGTACCATATTAAAACGTCATGTTCCATCCCGCAAAAAAAAAAGTCGCTCATACAGCTCAGTATACGAGCAAAATATAAAATGTATATCTCACCCCCCCCCCCAGCCCCCCCCCCCCCCCCCCCCCCCCCCCCCCCCCCCCCCCCCCCCCCCCCCCCCCCCCCCCCCCCCCCCCCCCCCCCTCAGCAGATAGCGAAGCATAAAAATTGTTAACACACACTAAAAACAACTTTTCCTTTTTGTTTTTAAGTGCTTCATCTTAAAAAAAAACTATAAAAATAGGGTATCGCATAATCGTAGCGACCCAAAGAGTAAAGCCAAACTTATCAACGAAACTGCAAATGGTAGTGCCCTGTTAAAAAGTAAAAATAAAAAACACTACTATGATTGCAGATATTTTTCTCACTCCTGGCCTCTCAAAAAATGGGTATTTAAAAGCGATCAAAAAGCCTTGTCCCCCCAAAAAATGATGACTAATAAAAACGTCAACTCATCTTGCAAAAAAACAAGTCCCTACACAGCTCCAAGCACAGAAAAATTTAGAAAGTTATGGCTCTCGACAATGGCGATGCAAAAACGTATTTTCCTGGATTGAATAAAAGTGTTTTTAATTGTATAAAAGCAGTAGAAACATAAAAAAATATACAAATTGGTTAATCGTGTAATCGGAATTGGACCTGCTTAGTAAAGCAAGCCATGTCAATTATACCGAACAGTGACCGCTATAAAAAAAAATAAAAATAAAAAACACTACCAAGATTGCAGATATTTTGTTCAAAACATCTCATAAAAACCTTTAATAAAAAGTGAACATTACATCCATATGTACCGGCATAATGGTACCAATATAAAAACGTCAACTCATCCCGGCAAAAAACAAGCCCATACTCAGCTCTGCACACAGCAAAGAAAAAAGTTATGGCTGGTCTGAATAGGACAACATAAAAACGCAATTTTTTTTATAACATTATTTCTACTGGTGTTAAAGTAATAAAACAGTAAAAACCTAACTAAAATCATATCATTGTAATTGTACGCCCCCATAGTTAAAGTTATCACATCATTTTACACTGCACGCGAATGCTGTAAAATTGAAACTCAAAAAACAAGACCAACTGCGTTTTTTCCCCCCCATTTTCATTGCCCAATGCAAAAAAAAAACTATGGAACACGCTGTGCATCCATAATGCACATTACACCCCTAGATGAGGTATCCAGTGGGTGTTGAATCCAAAATGGGGCGACTTCTGGAAGGTATCGCCTGTTCTGCTAACTTTGGGTGCTTTGCAAAAATGCGACATGGCCCCACCAAAACCTTCCGTTTCCAAAAGCCAAATAGCGCTCCCTCCCTTATACCGCCCTGCCATGCGGCCCAAACAGCAGTTTACACCCACATGTAGGGTAATGCCGAACTTGAAGAAAAAGCTAACAAAGTTTTAGGTTTTTTTTTTTTCCAGGGATTCCTTTAATATATGAAACATTTTAAGCTAAAATTGCAATTATTGGAAAAAAATGTTTTTTTTAATTTTCACAGCCTTACTCTAAAAAAAATTTTGTGAATCACGGTTGAGGGGTCTATAACTCAATGCACCCCCTGGATTATATTCATTAAGGGGGTGGAGTTTCCCAATATGCGTCTATTTTAGGGGTGTTTTATTAAGTTTTAGCACCTTAGGTGTCCCCAAACCTGAAAATGGCGCCTAAAATAAAATCGTATTGAAAATGAGACCCTAAGTATAGTAGGTGCTCCTCCTATTCAGGTGACTTATGGGTGAGAGCAAATAATGCTCTAGGGCCACATAAGGAATATCTCTAAAAACGGCAGACCTGGGGGAAATGGATATTAGGTTGCATTTACCTAGTCACATTTACAGTATTTCCCAGTGAATAATGGATAAATATCGAAAATCGCAAAAAAATGTGAAATTTTTTGAAAATTTCACCTCCACTTTGCTTTTAATTTTCGTTTGATAATATCTAAAGGGTTGATCAAACTTCTAGAATAGTTGTTGTAAATACAATTAGAGGGTCTAGTTTTCTCAGATGTTGTCCGCACTTATGGGGGGTATCGAACATGCAGTGCCCCTCAAAGCCATGTCAGAACTGTGAGTGGTCCCTAAAAAAATTTATATTGCAAATTTTCTTGAAATTGTGAGAAATTACTACTAAATTTCTAAGCCCCCTAATGGTCGTAAAAAAAAAAAAAGACATTTAAAAAATGATGCCGAACCTAGATTCGGACATATGGTATATGCTAGTATATAAACTAATTTTGATGGTGAATAATTACTTGTCTTGGCACAGCAGAAATTTTGCCAACTTTCAAAATCGCAAACTTTTCCAAACAGGGGGGGAAGGATTTGGCGGGGATGGAAATTTTGATATTTTTTCCACAAACAAACAATGATTGTTTTGGGATAAAAATTCTTACTAACATTAAAGCACAATGTGGTCACAGAAAACAACTCTGAATCACATGGCTAGGTAAAAGTGTCAAAAGGTGTTAAGGACCAGGCGGTATTTTTTTTACATATATGGTGCCATATGGTGCCAGAAACTGCTGTTCTATAAATGGCACAACACATTTTAATGCGCCAAAGTTTGATTTGAAATTGCCATTAAACTCTATGCACCATACAAAGTTTTGCGCATTACACTTCAATCATTACTGTTCATACTGTTTAATACATGCCTCATATTATTTTAGAATCTGGGTGTGTGTCGTCGCGCAAGTAGTAATAAAAAATGGCTCATGCAAATTCATAGATGTCACCCTAGATGTTTATTAATATGTCCTAATACATGCAACCATAGTATTTAAAGATGGTATACATTCTTTTTCTTTTGACAATGTATGTCATGTTTCTTTAATAGGGTGAATATATTAATGTATGTTAGTACATTCTGCCTGTTAAGATGAATACTGCTGGAGTTTTAAGTCAGATAATTGTTTCATAGATAGAAATACAGTCTGTGGTTACTGTTAGTGTTTCTTCTTTCTGCATACAAGATTTAGAGTTTGAGACCTAGCAAACACCAGGCTGATAAATAAATAAATATATAACGGTATTCCTATTGTTCTGTGTAACAAAACTACATGGTATGTAAATCCAAAGAGCATCAGTAGGCCTTCTGCCCAACCAGCTGATAACATTGTAGCATAAGGGTACGTCTACACAGTGAACTTAATTCACCGTCAGAATTCCCGTTTTTTGTGCAAAAAAATGTGGTCGAATTTCGGATTCCCGGTGGCCCAGTACATGATCTGCACGGGAATCCAACGAAACTCCGTCGGAATATATAACATGTTCTATATTCCACCGGACAGACGGCGATTTAAAAGACATCTCAGTAAGAAAATCCGGAGTTGAGTAGACCTAACAATGCACTGGATTATGCTGTTGAAGTCTACACAGCACTGAGTATGGTTTAGGTTTCAGCAGATTCAAAATGCTGAATCCACTGAAAAACTGATCAAAATCCTGTGCTATGTAGTCCTAGCCTAATAGTATTACATGCTATTTTATAATCGCGAAACTGTGTAATATATGGCCAAGTCCACCAAAGTGAGATATGATCTTTTATTAACAACGTTTAACTATAACAAATAGATGGACCTCTATGATGTTGATATGCCTAAGAAGACACATGGAACGGGGTTATGTTATTGAGGCAACCCCATTTTAATAATCTAATTCTTTCTTGTATTATATTACTGAAAGCTTTTGCTTTATCAAAGGGTCTAAGTTGCAACTTCACATAACAAGGAGACTTATTTGAAATGAGCACAATACATCAACATCACCCAGGCTGTTGAGAGTGTGTATGTGGCCCACAAGAAAGCAAGGGAAACCCACACTGGGCCCCTGGGTATGGTGGGCCTCGGGCTGCTTTTCAGGAAGAATGGTAGAGAAAGAGGCAGAAAGCAAGAGGCTAGAGTCATATGCAGCATGTTAAGTTACCGTATGCACAATAGCTGTAGGGCGGACCCCAAGACTCAACTCCACAGGTGGGGCCCATAAATGCACTCCATCGGTGTTCCCCAGGAATCAACTCCACTGAGAGCTCAGTCCGACAATATATGCTCTGGAAAGTTTCTGAGCATGTTTTTATCGCAGTTTTTTTTAAACCTAAGCTCAAGTGAGCACAGAATTCACAATCTCTTTCCCCCCATTTTTTCCTTATCTGTATAAATCAGTGTCAAACAGTGACTGTCTAAAATCACATATTTTTAACATTATTCTTAATTCATTTTTTATCACTGATATACTAATAACTAATGTATCACATAATATGCTATGTATATATATGAAAAACATAACATTCAGATTGAAAACTTATATGAGCAGTTTATATATAAACACACTTACCACAATAAAGACCAGTTATAAGTCTACCAGCAATAACTAAAGCGTGAGCTTGGCCCAAAGGAGCCAAACCCATGAGAAGGGCACCAATGACAGCCAAAGTATTCACAACCATCATGGCTTTAATCCTGAAATACATAAGACAATCTGAAGTCAAGTAGGATTCATGTGTATAGATTGCATGACCTATGCAGGGCGTTTAACATGGCAATAATGTTTTTACAAAGGAACCTTCACTGATCAATAGCAATATTTTATAATTGTCCTGGGAAAGAGCTGAATACACCATGATTATTCCTTTTCTATGTAGCTCTATCACAGATAAATGTTTGTCACTTTGTCCTGTTCACGTTAAAGCTATAAAATAAAATGTTTTATGGTATTGAACATAGTTCATAGTACACGGTAACAAGTTCTTACATAACTGGTTCTACAAACCCGCCCTTAATGTATTTGTGTGACTTTTTACCAATATAAACTCAAAATACAGTAAAAAATAACCTCTCATCTAAAATGTCCTGTTGCCAGACCTAGTATTGGTCATGGCAACAGAACTAATAAAGAATTCTAAAAGAGTCAGCAGAATTCAAACGAATTAGGCACCGTGAGCAATAGTTAAACATTTACCAAATATGGGCGACATGTCCGAAAAGTGGCGTATCTATGTCAGTTTTAGGTGCATTAAATCAGTTGTAAGAGTGCGCTGAAAGTCCTTGAATACTTTTCTATAAATTGGCGTCATGTATACCTTGCATAAGATTACTTAATGCCCTAAAATGGCACATCGAATTCAAAAAGGTTCGGATTGCATCAAAAAATGGTGGCATCGTATCAAAATAAGGTCGCAATGGTGCAATCAAAAAATGGGTCGATTGTAATCAAAAAGGGGGCATTGCTCAAACTCACGCCACATAGCGCTATGAATTGGTATATAGTGGAATGCGCTATCGAGGCCTTTTTTGCCCGACTGGGGGCCATTAACAAATGTAAGGCGCCTAAATAGGCGCATTATCGGCGACGGGGGTGCCAGTGCACCAATTTATGCGCATTAGCAAAGTGTCCGGGTACCCGTAGGGCGTATAATACACCTAGTTTTGGTGGTACGAAAGTTCATATTACAACCTAAGAAAATTGGTGTAAAAAGTGGGTTTTGGCCTGCAAAATAGATTAAAAAAAACTGCTGTTTGGCGTGTCGGGACATGTCTCCCCCTAAATGTTTTTAACATATATATATATATAGGTATATATATATACCAACTCTACGGTGTCACGCTGCGCTGACGTAGGTCGGGCCACTATTATTAGGTACAGCTGCCCTGTCCAACTGCTTCGTAACACTTAATTTCTAATCACCAATCCACAATGGCTCAACTCAGTGCATTTAGGGCATGTAGACTGGTCAAGATAATCACCTGCAGACAAACCGAGCATGCAGTTATGGGAAGAAAGGTTAGTTTGAGTGCCTTTGAATTGGCATGGTTGGTTTGTTGCCAGAAGCTTTCCTTAGTGATTCAGAAACTGCTGATGCTCCTGAGGTTTCACTGCGACAAACATCTCTAGGGTTTACAAGAATGGTCCAAAAAGAAAAAGCATGCAGTGAGCGGCAATCCTGTGGGCGGAATGCCTTTATGATGCCAGAGGTCAAAGGAAATGGTGGCAGACTGGTTCGAGCTGATAGAGAAAGGCAACAGTGACATCAAATAGCCCCCCTTTACAATACCAAGTAGGCAAAATAGCATCTCTGAAAGCACAGTACGGCGAACTTTGAGGCAGATGGCTTACAGCAGTCAGAGACCACACCGGGGTGCCACTCCTTTCAGCTAACAGAACAGGAAACTGAGGCTCCAATTTGAACCAAGGCTCATCGATATTGGACTGTAGAAGATTAGGAAAAACGTTGCCTGGTCTGATGAGTCTCGATTCTGCTTGGCGACATTCGGATGGAAGGTGTCGATATTTGGCGGTCAACCACATGAATAGCATGGATCCATCCAGCCTATCAACGATCAGGCTGGTGGTGGTGGTGTCCATTGGTGTGGGGAATATTTTCGTGGACTCTTTGGGCCCCTTGGTACCAATTGAGCATCGTTGCAACACCTTGTGGGGGAAATCTATGCCACGAAGAAATGATGCAGTTCTAGGCAATAAGGGGGTACCAACCCGTTACTAGCCATGGTGTACCTAATAAAGTGGCCGTGAGTAATATATATATGATTAGTATATATATATATTATATATATATATATGGCAGAGCTGAGCTTGTTTCAATGCAACAGACATTATCATTTGGCACAACTTCTAACTGGAGGACACTCCTTATTGTATTATGTGTGATGTTCCATAAAGGTAAAATTATTATACTATCAAGACTCTCAAAAGAGTTATGACATTACACAAACTAAGGGTGAAATGAGTCCAGTTAAAGAACATACACTTATTTTTGTCCAATCTGTATTGTTGTGTTTGCTGGTCCGCTAGCTATTCATAGCCAATTTATAGTATCCACATATTAGATGGAGATTAAAAAGGACCTGTGGCCTTTCCGCACGTCTGCTTCAGTCATGTTTCCCATGAAATAACAATTCTGGAGCAACTTACCTTAGATCTCTATATAGTAATGTTACTTTTTTCTCCTAATAATCAAGACAAATCAATCGACAAGTGGTTACTTACTGGGGGGAGGTGGCTCTATACGGTCTGCACGATATAGATCCAGACAACACTTCCAAAAATAAAGTGGTTTTTATATCACCCAAATGTGCAACGTTTCAGCTCAGTAATGAGCCTTTCTCATATAGGCCCAGTACGGTCTGACATTGTCCAATCAGTGCTGATAGAGTCAGTATATGCAGGGACACACCCTTTTTAAACTGGAATACTAACCCATCTAACAGATTCAGTAACTCATTTCTAGAAGGAATAACAGTGGAACAGCACAACACAGATTTTTTATTAGAGAAGATACTGCCAAATATTTTTATTTCATGGGAAACATAGCCACTATCAGACTCAGGTGCCTAGGCCCACCAGTGGAATTTCATTCTGGGGGCCCACCAATGTCGTTGATTCAGGGGCCCACTAGTGGAGTTGATTCCAGGGCCCCACCCTACAGCTACTGCACATGCCTCTCATACTCTGCCTCTTTTGCATTTCTTTTCTTCTCAGTCTTGCCTCACCCAGTTGTGCATTTCATAAGCAAGTTTTGAAAAGAAACTCAAGGCCCACCAGTGGTTTCCCCTTTTCCTCTGTGGCCCAGTCCGAGCCGCAACAAAGCTATTCACTAAAACAGACATACCACAAGATGGTACAGGTCCTCTTTAATCCTGCCACTATAGATTTTTATAATCACAAATTCATATAATAACAGAGGCCTACGGTTACTACACAAAAAGATTACCAAAGAGAAAAAAATAAGTTCTGTTTAATCTTTATCTGTAGATAAAAAGTTGCAAAGGTATCAACACTACTTACCTTCCCAGTCTGTCTGCAATCCATCCAACAAAAAAGGAAGACACCAACCCTCCCAAAGAGAAAACTGATACAGAGAGCGACCAGTACATGGTAACAGATGGGTGCGGCACAGGTTCGGTTGTCTCATTTCCACTCTTAACCATGACTTCATCTGTTGGTAGATCCAAGACTTTTGCATAATGTCTTTCAATGATCTAGGTGACAGGATAGACTAGATAAAATTAAAACTATATAATAATGCTAATGAACTACAATGAATTACACAAAATAAACATTGGCTTTCATAAAGGTGCCCATACTCATTAGAAGACATTAGAAGAAAGTTGTCCGAACTGGATTTGGCAGATCTCTGATATGTCCCAACAGATTATCAACATCAGATCTTTTGTCATATATCCCCAAAGGCAAGGTATCAGAACCTCCTTATCCAAAAAACATTTCTACAGTGTTGAATGGAAATGGGCCATATGACTTCTTTTATAAGTCAATAGGGCGCATTTATCAAGGCAGTTGCGCCAGAATTCTGGCATAATTTGCGCCAAAAAACAACATCTTACATGCTTCACATCACATTTGCTATGTGTTTTAGACAGTTTTTAGAGACTTCTGTGCCTTGTTCTACAAAGGGGCTGGGCCTTGGTATAAGGGGGGTGGTTTCATAGAAAAGGGACGTGGCTTGACATGCGCCAGAATATTGTCACAGTTAGGCCCTGTTCACACGGCTTATTCACGCCGGATTTGCGAGCCGGATTGCGCTCGCAATTCCGGCGTGAATAAGGGGCGGGACGCGGGCGGGGCCGGAGCGCGGCGGGGGAGCAGCCCGCCGGCCCCATAGACATGCACATTATTTACGGCGCGGACGCGCCGTAGATAATGTGCATGTCACTTTCTCCCCCCGCGGCGGATTCGCCGAGTGGGGAAGAGCGACGGAATCCACTGTTCTCTATGAGAGCAGTGGATTACCGTAATTACTCCGACGGATTGGCGCCGTACTGCAGCGCAAATCCGGCGCGGAGTACGGCGCCAATCCGCGGACAAATAACCCGTGTGAACGAGGCCTTAGTGGCGAAAATGTAAGCCAACTTAATGGTGGTACAAACTTAGACTAGACAGTCTAACCTGCACCAGATTTATCAACATTATGATAAATGTGGCGCATTGTAAGACTGTCTGGTCTAATTTAAAATTGTCTTACAGTTAGATACTATTGATAAATGTGCCCCAATGTGCTTAATTATTTTTTGTCATTTAGGGTTGTATCGGTACAAATGGTCCATACAGATGGAACAGATCTCACTTGTACTCTGTAGTTGAGAAAATCAAATGCTATCCTTTTCCAGGTGGTATAGCCTCAGTCATTGATCTCTTTGACATATGACCATATGCGCTCATGTAGACTCTGTATATCTTTGACCAACATGGTTGAAAGAAAAGTAAGGCTTGGTTCACTTCTGTGTTGAAGGTTCCATTCAGAACCTCCATTGCGGAGTTGAAAATGGACACCAAGGAATCTTTTTCACAACAGATACCCACAGTGAGTGATGGACTCTATTAATTGCAATGGGTCCGTCGGGTATCCGCCGTTGTTTAGACGAAAAAAGTAGCTCAGCTTGCTGCGTTTTTTTTCCCGTCATTCCAAACGGAACCTCTGACGCATATGTGAACCAAGCCTAAGGTTAGGTTTACATCAGCATCGGAGGTTCGGTAAGGCATCTGTCACAGATTCAGTAAAAAATGCTGGAAATTAGCCCAGTATGATGCACTATAGTTTCTGGTGAAATGACTTCCACCAAGACGGCCCGCTTTATAGTCAATGCGATGTGATGGGCGCCATTGGTGTCTGTCATGTAATGTGTCCAATACCACCATTTTTTTGGCTGTTTTATGATGGATCACAAAACCGGAAATAACAATGCCGATATGAATAAATCATTTAGAAATCGTTGATACTCTTGTATCCATCTCCTGTTTAGGCAGGACTGTTATATTTTTTATTGCTGCATTAAGTTGGTGGTAGGGCCTTTCACATGGTTAGATGTGCTGCCGACCAACAAACACTTTTATGCTCACATAAGTGATTGAATCAGCCAACAAACAAGTGTTTGCTCATTTGTTAGCTAATCAGTGGTAAATTTACAATGGCCAATAGTTGGGTAAGTAAATGTTCTCACCAACATTCAGTCATGTAAAAAGGTTTTAAGATTTTAATGCTTCCCAATTACCCTATGAATACATTTGCTTGTCTGCAGCATTGACTGCAATCCTGTTTGTTATTAAAAAATCAAGGGCAACTAATGTTTTTACAGACAAGTAGGAAAACCATGTTAAATCATAAGGATAGTCAGTGATAATGTTTACAACCCAGAGTACTGATATGAGTCATCCACTGTAAACAGTAGAGCTACTGCACCTCGAAAGACAAGTGCTTTTCAAAGGTAAAAAAGCTAATCTTGTTAGCGATAAAGACTCTGCTCTGTTCAAACATGGTAATATCACTCCCTCCTCTCTGTCTAATCTCTGTCTAATCATCTCTAATCTCCACTATTTCATAACCAGGGCAATATCTAAAGAGCAATGTATATAATAAAAGTCTTAATTTACCTATTCTTCATGTTAAAAGCTATTTATTGTAGTGAGAAAACCACTTAGAAAGCTTGTCAGAAACATAGATAAACACACTCCTGTGCTGCTAATAAGACACAGCAGGGGGTTATCTAACCATGGTTAGAGAGGGCTGCTGAAGCAATTAGAGCAGAGACAGTGGGTGCGTAACCTAGGAAAACTTGTGTACACAAGCAGGAAATAAGATCTTCTTTATCTCATGAAAGAAACAAAATCAAAAGAGCAATGTATTTGCTAATAGTCTTTATTTACCTTCACCAACATGTTTAAAGCTAATCAATGTGGTGAGAAAACCCCTTTAAGCTTCAAGGAAAATCATGGATTTCTGCATTTTTTTCATGTGCAATAGAGAAAAATGCTTTCTTTTTATGGACCATCAAGGAATTATGCATTATTGGCATCTCTTTATATCAGATAACTGAAAGATCATTAAATTGTACCAAGATCTTTCAGACAAATATGCTCTGCATACCCCACCTACATGGATAGATTATGAGTCTTGAGATTGGCTGGTAAGACCTATAACACGCATACTAGTAATGCCACGATGATAAAGAATGCACTTTGACCTTAACATTAAATGCTGCATCGATAAGTGATATGTGAAATGTTGAATGAATAGGTTTGCCTCTTTTATTCTATAACTCTTCCTATGAACTGTCCGTTACATAGAAAATGTAGATAAATGTGGAAAGGCAAAGATGATTACTCTTGAAAGTTACTCATGAATGTTACCCATAACAACCAGATTCCAGCTATTTCTTTGTTGGTTTCAGATACAGAGGTTCAGAGGCGTAATTTGAAGCTCCTGGGCCATAGTGCAAAAAGTGAAATGTGCTGCCATGTGCTGCTTACAATTTTGGTGTCTTCTTATGTGGCAGAAGAGCTTTTGGGCCCCCTCAGGCTGCTGGGCCTGGTAGCGACTGCTACCTCTGCACCCCCTATAGCTACGCCACTGCAGAGGTTAGTGCCTTTAGACAAAAAGGGTTTCCCCCTCTGTCACCCAACTGCCTCATTCCTCTGCAAGACAACCACATGGTGTCATTTAGTTGAAATGGGAGCCAAGGCCTTTTCCCCTTTTCCCTCTAATTCTCCCCTCTGGAATGGAATCCGGCCTTATGGAAGGAACTAAATCGTAGCACTTCTCTTAAAGGTCTAATCACTAATTTTTATAAACCACACCACTGGATTTTTCTAAAACTTCTATGGCACTCACATGTTGGGTTGAGGATGACCCCAGTCTGGATCTCCCAACGCTCTATGTAGTAAACGATTCTTGCCCTCCAGTAGATACTGGGAGATGGCTCTCCAACTGTACCATATGGTCTACATTAGAGGCAATAAAATGGAGATCTTTCCAGATAGCTGCTTTTTCTGCTGTAAGTCGCCGGAGGCAGACATTTTTCATTGCCTATGGAATTGCCTAATTATTCAAGCCTTCTGGGATAGGTTTATCTCATTTACAACTACTCATCATACTAATTATGTCCTTAGGAATCCACTATGGGCAATTTTTAGTCAAATAGATACACAGGAGAATCCATGTGAACTGGGGAGTAGAAAGCTCCTACATATGATTTCGCCGGATGGCGTTAAAACACTATTACACACATGGATACATGATACCCCTCCCGCATTATTCAGGCTTTTCCTGGAAAAACTTTTATACATTATGAAAATGGACTGGGTGGAGGCATCATTAAAAAAGGAAACGCATACACAAAACTTTTTTGGGACATGGGAAAGTTATATCGCTCTATTACCAATGCGAATCCAACATGCCATCAGGGATTGTTCCAGAGTCACTTCTAGTCCCAAAAATGGATCCCAAGTGGAGATCCTCCCATTCTTGATACATAATCTCGGGTGGGATGGGGTCCAAGGTTGAGGTAACTACACACTGTCTGCCTTTTCTGAGACAAATCTATGATCTTGGACAATATTTCTAATCAACTTGGGATACCAAACATTGATTCATTAGAAGTCATAGGATTACCAAATGGTGTTGGGGAGCTCAGTTGGTTACACTGTTTTGGTTCATGTTGACCTAAGGACTATTGTCATTTGTGGATGTGGTTTACTGTCTCCTTCATAGGTGTCTCTACACCAGACGAGAAAGGTCACATGCGAACAAAACATTAAAGGTAGAAATAAGGCTCAATTTTTTTTATAATATAAAAAGGACTGGAACACACAAAAGCTATTCCCCAGACCCATAGAGTAATAATAGTAAATAAGATTGTTATAATAAAACTAACTATGCAAATTTCCTCCATCTGTGGAGATTAAGAATGACGAGGATCCACATCACGACACAATGTAAGCTTGAATTTCACTGTTTGTTTTTGTTATCTTAAAATAAGAAAATGGGTACTTCCAGAATGAGACATGTTATTTCTACATAATGAGAGATATCCCTATTTCAATGATTCTATTGTAATCTATGGTCGTGTGCTCACTCTCTCACTGCGTGATCTTGTATTTTGGATGTACCTAATAAAACACGTTTTAAAATTGAAAAAATAACATAACTGGTATCATCGCATTTGTAAAGCTCCAATCTATTAAAATGAATCCTTAACCCCTTAACGACCAAGCCTATTTTTTTCACATTCATT
This sequence comes from Phyllomedusa bahiana, assembly GCA_025379985.1. NCBI lineage: Eukaryota > Metazoa > Chordata > Amphibia > Anura > Hylidae > Phyllomedusa > Phyllomedusa bahiana. The sequence continues at coordinate 37,419 of JAODAL010015015.1, forward strand.
TTTCTCTCCCAGCCCTCCCAGAGCCATAACTTTTTTATTTGTCCACCTACATAGACTTTAGAGGGCTTTTATTTTGCGGGACAAGATGAACTTCCTAACGGTGTCATTCACCGTGCCATAGAATATACTGGGAAACCACAGAAAAATTCTAAGTGGGGCAATCTATGAAAAAGGCACATATTTGCGGGGTTTTGTTTATACGGTGTTCAGTCTTCGGTATAACTGATGGGCTATCTGCATTATTCTACAGGTTGATATGAATCCAGCAATACCAAACATGTACGGTTTTCATTATGTTTTGGTACGGTAATAAAAAATCCAAAAAATTTTCAAACTTTTGTCGTGGCGCCATTTTCGCCGTGGAACAATAACATTTTTGTAATTCTATTTATGAACTTGAATGAGGGGGCATTTTGTGTGGGCTGAAGTGTACTTTTATTGCTACCAGTTTGGAATACATGGGACTTTTTTGATCACTTTTATTCCAATTTTTAGGAACGTGAAATTAATTTGCCATTTGGAGTTTTTTTCATCTACAGTGTTCAGCCTACAGGATACACCGTTTCTCAGTCATTTAGATGCCACAGCCATGTTTGCCGCAGTATCTAAAAGGTTAAACATTCCAGGATGGAGCCAGTTCCCTCTTTTCTGTTACCGGCGGGTGTTAGCTGCAATTAGTAGCCAGAAACCGTCAGCTGTGTAGTCGTTGCGCGATCTCGCTACAGACCCCCTTACTGTCATCAGGACATACTCATATATCCGGATGCAGTAAGCAATAAGCAATAAAAAAGCAATTAAAAAGCAATAAAAAGTTTTATGTGCCCCAAAATGGTGTTATTAAAAACCACAGTTCACCCTGAAACTACAGATTCTTACACAGGTTAAAAAAGTTATTGTTCTCAGAATATGGCAGTTTATTTTATTTTTCTAAAGGAAAACGATAATTTGGTATTGCTTAAATCATACTAATACACAGAATAAAGTTAACCTGTCATATTTACTGCACAGTGAACTCCATTACAATGAAACCCAAAAGTCAATGGTGCAGTTACCTTTTTTCCTGTTCCACCACACAAAGAAAACATTAATTTTGGTTTATATTGTGCATAAGTAGTTACTATTAAATGTACAATTCATTACACAAAAAGAGAAGCCCTCCTATTGCTATGTCGACAAGTATGGGTCTTAGAAGGCTGGGATGAAATATACAAAAATACTGGAGTCAATGATCAGGCAGAATGCTACCGAATCTCTCTGATAACAATGAATTCTGTGTGGCTATTTAGCTTCAGCTCCATAGTTCTCTATTTCCTTCCTGAACTCATCAGCTTAGTGCAGGGAGGAAGCAAGAAGCTGAATCTAGGGCAGTCATACCTGTGTAGCTGCACAGGGGCCAGTAGGTAACAGAGGCCTGTCACCTTACTAGCAGATTCATATTGTCTATTAGAATACAGGTAAATGCCAGAGCTAATGAATTTCATGACTAACAATTAATGTTGGATTGTTAAGAGTCATAAGAGGTGTTCTATAATAAGATGTCGGATAACAGGAGCCCATGTGCTGTTTTTTAGCAGCTGTCTGAACTGAATGGTCAGTGTTTAATTAACCATTTATCTGACCTCGATGACCAGGGCTCTGTATATGAACCTCTTGACTGCTCTGGTCCACCAGGAATACAGACATTGACCTATTCATTGCCTTTGACCATCAAAGATTCAGACTTAAGATCCTTCACTGCACCAGATAATTAGATAGAAACTTTAACCCCTTCACTGCACTTAAAGGGGTTGTCTCACTACAAGGATTGCGTTTTATGTTAAAGATCTTGCCAAAAACGAGTCATTTTGCAATATGTGTCCATTAACATTATCTTAGCTATTCTGAGATATCCCCTCTTGTATGGGCTGCATCAGTTCCTCAGGTTGCTATAGATACAGACCTGTTTGATATATCCTGATAGGCTGCCAGCACTGGTTGCTATAACACGCCCCTGAATTCAAAATGAAACTAAGAAAACAGGACTGAGGTGAGATGAATCAGTGTAGTGAGAAAACCGCTTTAATCACCATTTTAAAGTGGACCTAAGGCCCAGTTCTTAACTGCCCTGCTCAAAAACCGGGCTTTGTAAGAAAAAAACACTAGTTGTGATCATCACTGCCACATAAAATGTACACTAATAGTTCTATACAGGGTGGTATGTATTTTGATAAGCTGCAATGCCACAATGTGTAACAGTTTCCTTGTTTTTAGCATAACAATTAACACAGTATATTATTGTTATGTTACCTTTTGTGGTGCATTAATGACTCCGATACCATATCCATATTGCAGAGAGCCCAGCACAGCAGTAAACACAGCGAAAATTAACGTCCCAGTCAGGTTCTAAAGAAGTGAAACAGAAGCCATAGCAGCACTTGTTATTCATTGTTCAATCAGTTGTTAACTTCCTGAAACATGTAACACTGCATGCATCTCTTTTGACCCTCTATTGTTCTGCTATTTGTTTTTTTTTTATTTGCATACATTCTTACACTATCATAACAGTTTTTGATGCTTTTTATCAAACTGAGAAGAGACAAACAGGAGAAGTTTAGAGAATTGAGTTTATTCACTTCTAGTCGTGAGAATAATAATCTTCATTTATATAGCGCCAACATATTCAATGTACATTTATATACAATTTAGAGGGTACAACTACAGACAAAACCAAACCTTACACAATAAAAAGCTACTCACAGATCAGACACAAGGGGCCACATGTATGAACCTGTTTAGATCTAAAACTCACTTTTTTGCCCATAGGTTACTATGAGCAAAAGAGTGAGTTTAGATCTAAACAGTTTCATACACGTGGCCCAAGATGTGAGGGGCCTGCTTGCAAGAGTTTACAATCTGGTAGGGTATACAGGTGAGATGAAGGGTGATAAATGTTTGGTATACACAGTGCTTCACCCATGTTTCATAAATATGGGGTAGTTTGCATGAAAAGTGGATGAACCTGACACCCAAACCGAACATCTACTGTATATACAGATAAGTGACTGTGAGTGCCCAAGTGCAGGGAGTGACAGAAGTGTGTGATAAAAGGTAGGGGGTTAGCAATTAGGTATCTTGGTAGGCCTGCCTACGAAGATGTATTTTCAGGGCATGCTTAAAACTATGGGCCACATGTATGAACCTGTTTAGGTCTAAAACTCACTTTTTTGCCCATAGTAACCTATTGGCAAAAGAGTGAGTTTTAGACCTAAACAGGTTCATCCATATGGCCCTATGAGTTTTGACTAGTCTTGACTATACACCAAAAATCTAAAGTGTGTACCCCAAACTCTGCAGTATTGTTGAGATTAGTTATTAAGACACTCTGTTTTTGTTGTGATAAAGTCAAAAAGATTTTATAAACCAAAAATATAAAGGAAAACCTTATATCTTTCCTTGTTTTAAGCCAACCCTTGTAGGTACAACAATATACCAAAGCTGCACTACAGTTGCAAGAAAAAATAAGTGAGTCCTTAGAAATTACCTGAATTTCCATATTGATTACAAATAAAAAAAAAAGTGTTAATTAAGCCACATTTATAGCAGTGCAACATACAAATGTTTTTTACTGAGCAGGGAGAAAAACTAAAGGGGTGCTCCCATCCTAACGTAAGGTCATAAGTGTCTGAGATGGGAACACTCCTATAGGTGAAACCTTGAATTAAACATCCTGTAGCTAACACTTTAGCATCAATCATCTCCAGGGCTGTCACTGGGAATTTTTGGGCCCATACTCAGATCATCCCATTATCAGTTCCTCTCTTGCACAATATAATTCTCCCTTATGACCCCACTGTGCCCCCGTATTGTTATTTGTGACCCCTACTAGGCAGATAAATGCACTTATGGAAAGCAGGGTGGGAGGTTAAGGAGGGAGTGGGCCATTTAAAAAAAAAGAAAAATAATAATTGATCGAGGCCCCTGACAGCAGTACTGTCAGTACTTGCTTACACAACCCTCTTCAGGTCAGGCCATAGCATCTCTATAGGGTTAAGGTCAGGACTCTGATTTGGTAATGTAAAACACAAATCAGTTTTTTTTCAACCATTTTTTAGCTGTTTTACTCATCTGGTTTAGGTTATTTTCTTGGTAAATCATCTAATGTCTCTTCAGCTTGAGTTCAGTAGCCTTTACCTCCTCCTGTAAGTTGTTGTAATACACTTGAATTCATTGTTTCCTCAATGATCTTGAGGTGTCCAGGCCAGCAGCACAGCAATCAAAAACCATGATGCTTCCTCTAATATGCTCTACAATTAGGATGAGGTTTGGATGTAGGTATACCGTGTTCTTTTTTCCCTAAACATAGCATAATTCCCCTTTTGTCTCATCTGTGCATAAAATATATACCCCAAAGCATTGTGGAACATCCTCTTAGGCAAACTTGAGATGGCCGGCAATGTTTGTATTTGGACAACAGCGGCTTCCTTCATGGTGCCCTTACATGAATACTATTCTTGTTGAATACTTTTTCCAACAGTGGATACATGAACTGAGGTTTTGCAGTTTGTACAGACAGGTTGTTTTTTTTTTTTACTGTTATCCCTAGGTCTATTTTCACCTCTTTTAGGATTGCCTGCTGTATTCTTGGATTGAGTTTATCAGGGTGACAAATCCTAGGGCGAGTATTAACAGCACTGACTTTTCTTCATTTGCAGTTAGTCTAACAGTGGATCATCGTACAATCAGATCTTTGGCAATGCTCTTGTAGCCTTTTCCTGTTTCATGTATATCTAGAACAACTTTTCATGAGATCTTTTGAAAGTTGTTTGTATCAAGGCACAAATTATACTAACCAATCTTCGTTGCAAAATACAGGTATGTCAGTAACCACACTTTTAATATCTTCTTAATTCAGCACCTTTGTTAAACCAGCTCTTGGTGAAGTCAATAACAACATAGAAGTTAACAACGTTAACTTACTTTTTTCCCCCTGCACTATGGATGTTTAATCACTGTGGAAAATTTATTAATACTGTCTAACACTAATATAATGTAAACTTAGACTGGAAAGTCTAAAAATAGGCCAGATTTATCAAATGTCTTATGCTATATAAGTATTGCTCATGCTGAGACACTTCTTAGGCTAGGTCTACACAGCACAGGTTTTCCATCAAATTTTTGCCGGATTTAATATTTTGAATCTGCCGAAAATCCAACAGTACTCTGTGCTGCGTAGACAGCAATAAAAAAATCTGTGCTGTCATCTACACAGCACAGATTTTTTCTCGTCAGTTTTAAAAAAACATGTTGCATATTCTGCCAGATTGCTGTCAGATTCCCGCGGTCCAGCATTTAGCTGTGTAGACCTAGCCTTAGTTGGCTTAGTTTGCTATATTTGCTATATTTGTTATCATATATTATTTCTACAGCACTAACATAATAAACTGGACTTATAAAGAGGTTGTAGACACAAATGAACTCGGACATTTCTTAGTTACAAATAGATAATAAAACAATAGGTGTAAGGGTGCTGCCCACAAAAGTTGAGAAAAAAATGATTGATTTGCATAATTGTCTAGCCATCTTTTTTAAAAATAGGGTAGTACAAGAAAGTGGATGATCCCGTCATTAGCCAGTATCTGTGTATGGACAGATATCAAGCTCCTTTTAGTGCAAAGAATGCAGGGCTGTGAAGTCGGTAAGCCAAAGCTCCAACTTCGACTCTTCAATTTCCCTGACTCCGACTCCCGACTCCAACTCCTGACTCTTTCATACATGGCGCATGTTTAAGTGATAACTTTCCTGTAGTAAAATGGTAACATAAGGCTTTTTATCACCTTATGATACAATAATCAAGCTATTTAGGTATAACAGACACTGACAAGCAAAATGGTAACAATGTTCTGCCCTTATACAGAAAAGATAACCTCCATAGAGCTTCTGGACAAAAGTGCCAAAACCCTCCGGTGGAATGATGTTTTCTGGAAAAAAGAGCGCGGCTGAATTGTCATAAAAACACCACTCTAAAAAACGGGGGAAGTCAAGTGCTCACCTTTTGCGGCTGTGCTTAGAATGGTACAGCACGCCAAATTACTTAGTAAACTCCGCCGCGGTGGTTTTGGGGTTCAAAGCTGCTCCAGCTTTCCCGCCTTAGGTTTCCACATGGGACGCCAAAGGTGCCCAATAGTATAAGGATTAAAAACTTAAAGGTTGAAAACTTAAAGTTCTCAAAGGTGGAAAGTATATCTAGAGCGCTAAGAAAGGTATTTAAAATGTTAATTTATTCTACTAAAACATTACGCGTTTCGCGAGCATACAAACTCGCTTCCTCAGATGTAGGAAGCGAGTTTGTACGCTCATGAAACGCGTAATGTTTTAGTAGAATAAATTAATATTTTAATACTTTTCTTAGCGCTCTAGATATACTTTCCACCCTTGAGAACTTTAAGTTTTTAACCTTTAAATATTCTGCCATTGTGACTATCAGGCTCCATATCATACCTTCCACTACAGCTTTGTACATGAGGCTCCCATCATTTTATAGACAATCATCTTACCTATCTTATATAGAAATTTGACTTGCACAAATTTGGCATCTGCTTAGTTCTGCAGATTCTTGTCATGTAACTGCATTGCTACTGTTTTGCACTGAAAAATCAAGATGTAAATTTTTATTATTTTGTTAGTATTTTGTAAATCCATCTTTGACACTGCCTGAATCCTTCTGGGCTCTTGATCAGATTCAAGCATGTCTTGACTGATATCTGATCGTAGGTCTCTTCTACACGTTCCCAATGTTGGTGCATACTGGATTTGGGCACGAATACAGCTTTTTCTTCAACTCTACCCACAATTGTTCAGGGTTGAGGTTTGGGGACTGTGGAGGCCAATACAGCAACTCTACTTCATTGTCATTGAACCATTCCTTCTCCAACCTTGGCGTCTGCTTCCGGTCATTGTCTTGCTTGAACACTATGCCGTCCTTTTCATATCCACATTACTCAAGTGTATGAAGTAACTCATCTTGTAGGACACTCACATATAGCTCAGCATTGAGACCACCATCAATCCTGGTCAAGTATCCAATATCTTTGGCTGTGAAAGAGCCCCATATCATCAGGCTTCCTCCAGTGAACCTGACTGTGCCTTCAATTTCTTAATCCATTAGCCCTCTTTTCCCTTGATACTTCCCATTCCCTCCATCAGAGCCCGGTCTATTGACTTTGATCTCATCGCTCCAAATCTCACATTTCCATGCTTTCATTTTTGATACTTTTTTTTTTTACAAACGTTTCTTATGATGAGATTGAAGTTGAGGCTTCATCACCTTTTTTCGGGCCATCATTCCAGACCTGTGTAATGTGTGTTGCATGGATGTCTGTGATCTCACTCTTACAGAGCCTACGAGCCGCCTGCACTGCTGTGTCTGTCGCGTTAGAACTGATCGACCTTGTGATGAGCGACTTGTTGGTTCTGATATTTCTCTTGGACGTCACCTCTTGGCTTTGGAATGGATGGATTTAATTTCCTATTCTTCCTGCTGTCATGGCCTCACATGATACAGTTTGGCAATTTTCTTGCCCAGAGGTGATGAGCTGGATGATGCTGCTTCTCTTTTCTTGGGAAATCGTCATGGCTGCTCGAACCAGTGACCTTTCTCTTGGGAATCAGCCTAATAACACACTGAGCTATTAGGGAATGTGAGAACAGGTTGTAATTTGTAGTAACAAGAAGGAAAAGATTGTTCCACCAACAGGAGCAAAACATTAACAATGCAGTTACATGACAAGCATCGGCAGAACTAAGCATATGCTAAATAGTGGCAAGATCAAAGTAATATATAGTAAAATTATGGTAGTTTCATGTTCAAAGCTGTAGTGGATGGTGAGATATAGAGCCTGAAACTCAAAAGTTCAAAACATTGTTAACCTTTTGCTTGTCGATGTAAAATATATTTATTGGATACGACTTTAGAACACAAAAATCTTAATAAATTGTAAATATGCAAAATGCTGCAGTAGGTGGGAAAAAACTGTTTTCAACCAAAACCTACTGAATAATACTTGTGGAGTCTATGAATTTGTTCTGAGAAATAGTATCGCCTCCATCAGATCCTTCTTCATAGATGACCTCACATCTGATGTCATTATTTCAAGGCTAGAGAATGGCCTCTCTACACTAACTTGGGTTGGGGGCAAAGTGGTGATCACATGGGCAACATCTCTTACAATCTCAGAGTATAAAAAAATTGACTAAGGCACAACCAGGTCTGATGAATGCTTGAACTCTTCTACTTCTTTGAAAGCAAGTGAAAAGTTTTGCTGAAATCTGGTCAATCTGTTTGTTTTGGGAGTGGGATATTTTCTCCTACGGCAACGCTTTACCTGCTCCATGTCATCCAAATGCTTTTCAAAATTAAACTCCTCATGTGTTGAGACTGAAGATATGGGAGCAGTAGCACTGGCCGGACCCAATTACTCTTGGTTTTGGCAACACATCGAACTAACTGGACCAATTTATAATATATTTTGGGAGTCGGAGTCGGTCCATTTTATACCGACTCCAACTCCGACTCCTGCAAAATGGGCACAGACTCCGACTCCTTTTAGAGCACACAAGTTTCTGGTTAGACCATCTCTCTCATTACCTCTTCCTTTTCTCTCTTATCTCTCATTGCTCTTGACTGCCATCAGTCATTTACTCTAACAATCATGGAGTGACACCTCCTGCAGAGTCTTATCTCTAGTAACAGACTTAGAAAGTCTCTCATTTACTTAAGTAAACACCCTTTAAAGTCCTGCAGCCTGAGTACTACACTTTCTAAATCTTTTGCACTTGTCAGGAATAGCTAGGAACAGCAGAGCTAATATGTCAATCACTACTATAGACTCGCAGCCTGACCAGGAAGTGTGATTCTAAAGCTGGCGGTGGCTGTGAAAGTGCATGGTGAATAAACCCCTTTAAATCATTAGTATAATGTAGAGCCTAGGTAGTGTAGTGAACAGAAATGAGGTAGGAGATGTAGGGAGGTGAAGCACTGTGGAGAGCTTTACAGGTCAGAGTGATGAGTTGAAACTGTTTTATGTAGTGCATGGACAACCAGTGCAGTGCCTGCACAGAATAGAAGCATCAGTATAGCACGTGGATAGGAAGATGTCCCTGGATGATGCATTAAATTAGATAAAAATAAGAAGGGACACCAACAAGTAGAGTCACATAAATCAAGAATGTATGAGAACAACAATAAGAGTTTGGGCTGTTTCAGCAATAAGAGAAGAACATATTCTGGAGATATTTTTGAGGTTCAGGTGATATGAGCATGTAAAAAGTCTAATATGGTCCTTAGACAGTGGGCATGCTGACTAGAAGTATGATAGTGTCAAACACTGAAATATAAATATCTGGTTTAGGTGAATTAGTATATGGTGGAGCCACAAGAAGTTCAGTTTTTTCAAGATTCGGTTTCAGAAATTGAGAGAATAAGATGTTAGAGTCAGCTGGCAAATAATTGCTGGAGTTTTGTAGAAGAGCACAAGAGATGGAAAGAGAAAACCAGGTAGAAAAAAGAGTAATTGGCTTAAGTATATGAAAAAGCCACTAGACACAGAAAATTAAAGGGGTTGTCTCACTACAAAGATTATATTTCAAATTAAAGATCATTAAAAAAACAAGCAAGTTTGCAATATATGTCAATTACAAATACCCTACCAATTTCTAGATAAGTTGTCTTGTAGGGGCACCAGAGGCTGCTCAGGTCTCTATGGGCACCGACCTGCTTGTCTTCCCTCATAGGCTGCTGGCTCCTGCATCTCATCACAGCAGGTCAGAGTCGGGAGTGCACAAGTACTCCTGTCAGTCCTCTCTCTGCCAGCTGTCAGGGCAGAGAGGTGATTCAGGGCCAGCTTGCCTTCTTGCCTTCCTAATTATTATTCACTGCCTGTTAACTGTTTCCTGCAGGAGTCATCCACTCTGGCAGAATACTCATTGGCATTACTCCCCCTTTCTACCTATTCACCCTACTCCCAGCAGAAAATAGTCAACATGCAGTGAATAGTTAGGCAGATAAGGGAGTGAAGAGACAATCTGCTGCCCAGGTGGGATGAGGGGAGGGAGATGAGTTTGGTCATAGAATGACAGGGCAGCTGCCGTATGGAAGGAAGATCACACATGGATGGACGCTATTGAACTGTAAATAGGAGTGCAGCAGGGGGAGGAAAACTTATCCAGACAAATGCTCTCCCTTCCAATGCGGAGACTGATTCAATTAGTCTCTGCATCCATCGAGAGCGAGCACAGTAGCATGATGACGTCACCTACATGAAGGGAGGGGGAGAGGAGACAAGGAAGCCAGTGATCCCGCCCAAGATTTGAAAAATCCAACACAGAAAACAGCAGCAAGGTAGGATGAAAGCCCGATGTGAGACAACCCCTTTAAACCTATCTTCATTGAGGACCTAGGTGTCAGTGGTGATTTGCTTTTTTATAACTAAATTTTTTATTTATGTAAAACAACCAGTTTGCTAGAGGAAAATTTACCTGGAGCCATCAGTAATCAAAAGCTATCCAGCTAAACAGCTAATTTTATTTTAGATTCCCTGACCCATGTTAACACATGCATGGCAATGTGTAGAGTGTTGGGGTTATGTTTTAAAGGGTTGATTAATTACCGAAAACCCTTTTCATACTGCAAACCTCATGGCCAACCAGTCATTACCCTACAGGGGAAACATACTATTACATACCGGCCATTTAAATGAACAGTTGTTCAGGTAATACAATATATGGCTGGAGACTGTTAGAGTGGGAATAACCCTCTGTTCAGACTGACAGAAGCAGATCCTGAGTTGGAGAGAGGGTTTTCATGTGAAGATATAGCCTTAAAGTAGATCAACACTTCTTGGTTGTAGCATGAATGCTGTATAGCCACATGGTATTATTCATGGAGCGATCCTTCACTTGTCACATGTATGGAGCTGCAGAAAAGTGCAGGCCATATATCATCCAATAAATCTGTATACCATTGCATGATATCAGAGTTTTATTAGAGTTTACTGCTATGGTTGTCCTACGATTACTCCATATAAAGTTAAACAAGAACATAAAATTGCCATGTGCAAGCCTATAGAGAAAGAGGGTTAGGTGTCCACCATACACCACTAAAACCACTTACAGGAAAAAATCTAAATGCCTTACATATTAGACCAACATATTTTTTATTCTTCAGCCAATATTTCTGTCATCTTGCCGGATTAACTTATCACAGAGCCAATTTTTTCCTAATAGATTGGACAACCATACTAGACAAAGCCGGGTCAAAGATTATACTTAACCTCAAGAAAACCAATTAAACTGTCAATGTTGGAAATTATCTATCAGAAATAAAATATAACCTTTAATATTTTTTTAAAACTACAATACAGTATAATGGTGTTAACACAAACCTTTACTTTATACTAGTCTTTTCCGGAGAAGACAAGCCCTCCTTAGTTAGAGTACTTGCCCCAAAAAAGGGGAACCCAACCTCTGCCCTGTCCCTTTTTACAACCTATTATGTCAAATCCTATAATGATCAAGAAGATCAGGGTATTATACGTGGACATAGAAGAGACTATTTCTAACAAAATAAGGCAGGAAAACAATAATGAATAAGAACAACAATCAGAGGTCCTGATAACACTCCACAGTATAGTTCTTATAACATTCTATGGTTCCAATATGCTCCCCCTTTTCATTTGCCGGTTCATCCGGGAACCAGATTTCAAAAACAATACAAGTCACCCGTACATCAAATAAAAAACACTACATAATCTGGGACTCAAACAATGGATACAAAACTCTAGCTTGATAGTAACCAACTCATGCCCCTTTAGTTATGCTGGAGGAGGACCTAGAGAGAGGACCCACTAGAGAGTGGAGACTGGGCCCAAAGTAGTCTCTCTGGTATTTGATACAAAGCCCAAGATAGTGGACCACATAGGATGAGGGGTAGCTTTGTGTTTACTCCATAATAATATGTAGTATTTTTAAAGGATTATTTAAGGTTAATTTTATTTTTGATCATTTTTAAAGTCACAATATTTTTTTTCTTGAAGATTCCCTCATTAACACAAAATTCTAATCTCCAATATATACTCACTAGAAGAGATAAACAGCTTTAAGACAAATTTGACGCCATTTAAGAGACAGGAAAATCTACCCTTTTCTTCAATAGGGGGGGAAAGTCGGCAACATCAAATTTTAAACTATGAGTACAAATTATTAGAATTTTGGGGGAAAAGAAACCGCTTGAAAATATTTTCCGAAAATCGAACCTTGGGTCTGTCCCTGCTCTCTGCTTTTAAAAATTCCCACCCCTTGGGTTTTGACACTTGTTTGGGTGGTTTAGCCTAATCTACGGTAGATTGGGCTCCGTCCTGCTGGGAACAAGAGGGTAAGGTGGCACAATCATGTCTAGCTGTCTCGAAAGATGTAGATAGAAATTATTTTTTGCACTGAACATTATTCCAATTCTAACAAAAATCACTAAAATAGTTCCCATTCCCCACAATGTTTTGCCAAATACAGAAGACCTGGTATTACACATTTGCCAAAATAAGCAAGGCTTACCAATATTTGCAACAATACCCAAAATTTTGATTAAATTTTTGTTTTAACATACCACAGGGGTTTTTGGAACGATTCTTATTTTCGAGCTATGGCTAAATTTATATCTCATGCAAATGGTAATGCCATGTACACAGAGTCTTATCATCTGCTGTATATTACAGATCTGTAGTGCAAATGAGTTAGAATAATCGTCTACATATAAGGCTAAGTATTGGATGGCCCTGGACACCTTTACAGACATTTATTTTATTTCTGTATTTTTCAATAGATAAAATATAAAATACCGTAGAAGTTGCTCTATTGTGTTTAGTGCCCATTACATTAGAAAGTCTCTCTGGCAGCTCAGTCTGCAGTCTCTATCTTTACATCTTTACACTACAAGTTTATTTTAAAAAAACAAAGAATGGCGGGGGGAAGCAGAGAGAGAGGCTGCAGACTAAGTCATCAAAAAGCTCATCCAGCAGCTGATGTTGTTACATTAGACATACGAGCTGCAGAAAGCAAACCGTTCAAAATTAATAATCAAAACCAACTGTAAATAGGTTTTATTTAATAAAGTCTCCAATGGTGTCCATTGCCTTACTTTTGTTGTATTAAACCTAAAACACTTTTTTGTAATACAGAGCTGCATTCACAAATCTGTAGGCTGCAGATCTACCTCCATTCTGTATTGATTTAGATTCTCAAAGTTATTTTTTCTCCTCGCAGAGACCACCAGCTAACATACAGAGTGACATGTATGAACGGGGATATATGGTGTCTTTTCAGCCTATCAGGCACAGCCCCGTTAATACATGTTTAAATCTCCCGCATGCCACTCCCGGGCACATTACATTTGTTATGCGCTTGATCTTGGGGGGCATGCGGAAGGTGGGGCGCAGTAGAACCATAGGGAAGCTATAGATTTATAGCTTCACTACGGTATTTCTGGGCACATTACAGCTGGAAAAGGTATACCACTTTCAAAGTAATCCTGATCCAAACGCGCCAGAGCAAAGGAAGCGGGGCCGATTTAGACCCCTGTAAGCAGGGTTTATAAAAACAGGGGCCCTTCTATGCCCTTTTTTTGCACAAGAAATTTTGGCGTTTAATGCCAAAAATTTTATGCTGTCGCCCACAAGAAGGGCCATCACGCTTTTTCCGGATAAAGGTATGCAAAGTAATTTTTCTCCAGAAAGAAGAAAATAGCCTTTATAAATCCCAAACTGCCCGTAAATCTGACCCATTATGTCTTAAAAACCTTTTGGGTAAGCCCAGAGTCTATTCCAAAAATAATAGTCACCCATATGTAGACAGCTGTGTTGGGGTTCTTGTTACTGCAAAGTAGAGGTGTTGCAAAAACTACCACTGGTTTAGGGAATTTTACAGGCAATGCTTTGTGGGATAAGGAATGCACATTAGCCCTTCTTCAGACGGAAGAAACCTGTCTCTCTAAAGCCATCAATAGGCATTATGGGAAAGGAGCTAAAGCCACTGCGCCCCCTTAGGTTGTAACAAATTCTCAATTTACTTCTATTCACGAATCTTTGAGAAGCAAAAAGGAAAAATTGTCAAACTAATATTGCTCATCATACATACGCGTTTCGGGGTTTTGCCCCTCATCAGTGTAGAGCAGAGCGATATTGGCTTGACTGGTGGGAGGCAATGGGGATATGCAGATGCTGAGTAGTGGGCTAAAAGGCAAAACAAAACACTACACACCTTAACTGGTGCTCTCCATAAGGAGAGATGTTCCCCTCCTTAAAGCCATCAATGTCAATGTCCAACCCATCGGACATTAAAACTTGAAACACAGCTAGAGATTTTAGCAAACCCATAATTTCATCCAAAATACAGATTCACCAACATCTAGAAAGCTTTTTTTTAGAATTCTTTGCCCTCGTCTTCTCTTAGGTCTGAACTGGATAAGGGGCAAGAACCTTACAACTGTCAACAGCAAGTTAAATCATAACCTTTAATTCGATCAACAAATAACACTGGGTTCAATTGATAAAATATGCATCTAATAGTGTTATCAAGTCGTTGTTACAACTTACTGATCGTAGCTATTAACAATTAGGATCAAGTAAGGATTGTCAGAGAACAGACTTAATAGCCACAAGTAATAAAAGCCAGAGAGGTGATCATCCTGATCTCTCCATATCACTATAACCTATACCTAGGCAGAGTTATTGCCATGAAGGAGTTTTAAGATTTCTGTAATGACTTGAACATTGATTTACAGGTGCTATCTATAGGTGGCTATGTTATTTGTTTCAGGGTAGAGCTAATTTGCATGATTGATTCAAAGTCTTCTCTAAGTTTGCTCTGGTTAATTGCATTGTCTTGGATGCTCAACAGAAAACGGGGGCAGGGAAAAACAATCCTCTCACTACATTATAGTAGCCAAGCTAAGGTGTTAGGAATATTCCTTATGACAAGCTTGTCAGCTGTTTCCATTTACAATCTGCAGAACTCTGAATACAGTAATGGACTAAGAGGCTGTATTCACACCGAAAATTATTTTCAGAAATTTCTATAATCAAAAATCTTTTCTGTACATGTGTATGGAGTAGTTTCCATAGCATGTACATAGACTAGTGAAAGCCCCATCTGATAAATTAAACAGGTGTAGAAATATCTCCACGTGTGACTATATCCTACTATAGGTTGCAGCTAGTACAAAATAAAATAAATCCCTTCAATTTACATTTAAACTGAAAAAGGGTGATCAAAGGTAGACATATACTTTAAGGCACAAAATTAAAATACTGCTTGTTTGCTTGAATCCATTTGTCCAATCTCCACTTTACTAGCAGAATTTGGCGTGTGTGGCTTCCTGCACAGGTATGTGTACACACAGTCTTTCTGCAAACCTTTGACCCTTAAATTGATTGCCTCATAGAGAATAAAGGTGAGACAGAACTATGGCAGACGATCATCTAACATGGCTACACTGGTCATACAGATAAGATAAATGTCTGACAAATATAACTAATTTTGGCCATTTTGTCCGGCTGTTGTTTGAAAAATCTATGCAAATGATGGTCTACAATGGTCAAAACAGACTAATGTCTGGTGGATAATTACATTCATAAATGCATGTATACCAGTGCTTCTGATAATATGAGATTTATTCCATTACACAATATCATTGTTTATTTATATTGAGATATTGCTTCATTGTATCATTGATCACACTGTTCTTGTTCATTTACATCTAGACTTTGTTTTATTGTATCAAATGAAATAGTCTACTATCTACAACTGAATATACTGCTTTTGTATCTAAATGAATCTTTCTTGTGGCCCTACGATTTTAAATGCGTATGCGCAAGTGTTTGTTGATTTATACAGGGAACGTAGTATAAGTATGTGTGTTAGTAATACAGTATATATACACATAGGTTATATATATTGTTTCATTCTGACAATCACTGATATATTTGTTTGTTTCAACCATCCAAATCTCATTCTTGATTTGTCATGTGTGGTTTCACATGTCAATCAAGGATTTTATCTTAGCAGTTGGATCAATGCTTTTTTCTATTTAACCAATTAAAGGGTTTTTAATATTTAACAGTTTTTCTAGTCCATGGTACAAGCAAGAGGTCTTTCTGGCTTGAAACATGTCAGAATTGACTCACTGTTGCTACCATTTTATTGGTTACTTAATTAAAGATATGATCTTTTAACAAAAAATTTTTTGTTTCCTTCTGGTTCACACAGACTATTGTCAGGTAGAATTTTTCGGATGTTGTGGGCTGAAACCACCATTCACAGCTGATCATTTGCCACTTCAGAAGCCCACTTTTACAATTGTTTTATTGGTTTTTTTTTTAACTGTCTCCCTTATTTCACAGTTTAGTCCAGCTCGATGATGGTCAGAAATGGTTGTACCATTAATACGGCCTATTGTTGCTGATAATAATATTATGTGTGTGGCCAGCTTTACATAGACAAACTAAACTACTGTTTCCAGAAAGATACAGAAGGAAAAAAGATGCAGCTTCAACTAGGAAAGACATACAACTATTGTGGTTTTCATTTGCCATGAAAGATGATAGTTTGAAAGGAACCTTTGTATGTATATCACCCTCCTAGGTGAACCTGATTTTGTCTGCTTCTTCAAGCATCTCTTTATGACTAACAAAGTACAAGTTTATGCTGGCCTACCGATGCACCATATGGGGATTCCTATTGCCAAAACCTTTAAGGATAAATTGAAAAAATGCAAACATCAGTAATGGATCCAAGCAGCATGCTGACAATGATAACCACCAGATTGTAGAGTCTCCTAGCTTGTACTTTACCAGTGCAGGGATAGCCCTTCTTCCCTATAACTGAAGTGTGGGAATGACAAGTGATTCCTTTCGGAATTACAAAATGGCACCCAGAGTAGTTGTCATTATTTGTCCAAACCTTCCCTTCAATATCTCTATCCAATATAATACATTGTCTTCTAATAACATAATACAAGAAAATGAATACTGTATAGCCATGTACATATAAGTAACGCTCTATATGTTCACAGAGATGTTTGAATGAATCAGAGCTACAATCATTATCATACATGCTGTTATTCTTTTATTATCAGTAACATCACAGTCTATAAGTTTGGATTGTCATTGAAAGCAGGATGTGCTAGTTCTTAAAATTATATCTATTTGTCATCTCAGTTCTTTATAGACATTTACAACTAGTCATACTCTCAAAAAGGACTGGGAACGTCAATCCCTACATCACTTTTTTAATGGAAGACAATAGAATATTACCAGCAAGCTACAAAGGTCCAGAGAGTGCAGTATCCAGCAGTACATGTGGAAGTCTGCTGGGTCATAAACCTGCTAACTTGTTGTGTCATTAGAAATAGTGCTTATCCTTGGAAAATCTGCACTTGTGGTAGAGCCCAGCAGCTGTTCAGAGCAGAGGTTAGTGTTATACAGGTGCTCCTCTTATATGTCTAAATGATCCTTTACTGAAGTAAGTGAGCCCTCTTGTTGATCACTACCCTAATATTTACTGTGCCTGTATCATAGAAATAGGTTAGTAAATAATATTACCACTTCCCCACTCATCAGAATGATGAATGTAGTCACTTAATGGAAAAAACACTTGAAGTTTAAAGCTCACTCTTTGGTTTCTCTATGTGGACCTCAATACACACACACATACACACACACACACACATACACAACACTACATAGCAGAAAAAGCTATGAAGTAAAATATCTCCTCAAATAACAAAAATACACACACATGAGTGTCTCAAAATTTTCAAATACAATATTTGGTATGAACTTTGGAGTCCTGGAAGTGATGATATGGCCCCCACAGATCCCTGGTCTCAACATCACCAAGTCTGTCTGGGATTACATGAAGGGGCAGAAAGATCTGAGCAAGCTACATGCACAGAAGATCTGTGGCTAACTCTCTGAGATGCTTGGAACAACCTCCCTGAAGAGTCTCTTCAAAAAGTGTGCAATGGCACGTGGACTACTTAATCCACGTAAAGAATGTTCACGCCGAATATTGGTTTGACTTTGATTTCTCTTTTGTTCATTCACTTTGCAGTTTGTTAATTGATAACAATTAACACTATTAACACTTCTAGTATAAAATTATTTTAATTCTTACTTTGCCTAAAACGTTTGCACAGTATATATATTAATACTTTTACATAATATAATATATATAATAATATATAATACATATTATATATATATTATATATATATTATACTATTAAAAAGCATTGCTTGGTTTGTCCTCTTAGGATATTACTTAGAGGGACTTGCATTGCAAATAAATGTACAGCATATAAACGTTTGTAGAAGTAAGAATTAAAATTTTTTTAAAACTAAAGTGTTAATAGTGTTAATTTTTATAAATTAAAAACTGCAAATGGAAATGAACAAAAAGAAAATAAAAAGTCAAAAAAATATTCGCGTGAACTTTCCTTTTTCGGGATTAAGTACCCCCACTGCCTTTGCACACTTTTTAAAGAACTCTTCAGGGAGGTTTTTTTCCAAGCATTTAAAATAATATATATAAAATTAATAATAAATATATAAACTAACATTGCTTGGTTTTCCTTTTACAGGATAATTAAAAACCCTTAGAGGCTTGCATTGCAAATAAATTTTTTCCGCATAAAATTGCAGCCTGCGCAAACATTGTGCTGCAAGTGTGAAAGTGCAATAGTTTAACACTCTCAGCGTAATTAGAAATCCTTAGCTTTCTAATTTCCCTATCTGTAGATACAACTAGCATTACTCATCTGATATAAATGTCAGTACAAATGTCTGTAGCAGAGACAAAGTGCTGAGTCTATACAGTGGGGCATGCGAGTAGTGAGTTGACTGTTAGTTGACTACTCCATTGTCTTGCTGATATCTCCTGCAATTGAATAATTTTACAGCTGAGTAGTTGTCAGAGGTGCCGGTAATAAAGCAGAGCCACACACTGTGACATATTTTGGATAGCAATCAGAAAGTCATTAAAAATCTTATTCTGTTGCAGTAGATATTGATGGTAGTGATTAGAGTAAGGATCACAGTAATTCTTTAAATATACAGACATACATGATCCAGTAAGTGTATATAGGTACCACTTGCCACCATATACAATGTAAAAGTTAATCTGACACAGGTTGATCAAGATAAAAATAAAACAGTAAAACAGTGCATTAAACATTTACAGTGAAACATGCAATGTTTATACTTGGGGAATGTGTCCCTACTTAATATAGTTGAATATGACATATTACCTATATACATATAGAAAGAAGAGTCAACAAGTGTTGCTTAGTTACCAAATTCAATAGGATTTACAAGTGTAGATGTGTACAGAAATATATACATGCCTACAGACGCATAAACATATCTAACTCTTGCTTTAACGACAATATATGACAAGTACAATACCTTCTGCCTTGCATTTTCCTGTCCATTGTAGTCTTGGTCAGTGAGCTCTAGAAGACTGAGTGTTGTCAGTGACCTGTGGTTATATACAGGTATCCCAGAGGGCAGTCTTAGGGGAGGGGAATTGTTGACTTGCAAAAAAAAAAAAGTTGTGAAACAGCCGGGGGCAAAGGGCCATCACTGTTTTTCCTTCACAGTCACTGAAGATTTGCATTGATTTTAAAAACGTAAAATCAAGTGTCTGCATTTTGCATAAGTTTACAATGCAGTAGATTTACCGTTCTTATGAGACCACAATCCAGAAATGTATTGTAATTTATACATAATGTTATGTGCAGTCAATGGCTTTTATTGTAATAAATGAACTGAGGCAATGTTATCTATCCAGTTTACAAGACATAGTGGAAGAAATATGTAAAACTACCTAACATCTAAACAGTGTAAAGTTCCACAAAGCAGTCTAAAAATGCACCAGATTTACTACTGTGGCTAATGCTCTATAATAAATTTGTAGCAGCATTAGACTTGTCCAACGCTGTATACCAGTTAGGGACCATTTACATCTTCTGACTCCACACATGGTATCCGCCAGTATGCTGCAAAAAACATGTGGTAGATTGCACTAAGAGCATGTTCACACGGCGTCTTGCATCCGTGTGAACATACACTTTTTGGATCCATCTCTGGGTCCATCAGAACGGACCCAGAGACGCATCTAACAATTGGCAGTGACTTTATCACTGCCGGCAATGGGAAACACGCGGCGGCGTTCACATGAGAGATCACCGCTGCGTGTTTGCATCGCGTCTGTCGGGTCCGTCTTGGATGCAATCCAGGAAATGACATGCAATTCTTGGATCGCATCCACAAAACGGACCCGACAGGCGCGATGCAAACACGCAGCGGTGATCTCTCATGTGAACGCCGCTGCGTGTTTCCATTGCCGGCAGTGATAAACTCACTGCTAATTGTTAGATGCGTCTTTGGTTCCATTCTAATGAACTCAGAGATGCATCAGAAAAGCGGATGTTCACACGGGCGCAAGACGCTGTGTGAACATACCCTTACATCCAGCAAACAAAGCATTTCTGTTCAGAAAATTAAGCAATCATAGTCCAAATAAGAGTATGTTAGCTCAATTAATCTCTATAAATCTGCAGTGTTATATCTCAGACTATCCCAACAGATACCACGGGCAAAGTCAAAGACTATGGGGGACAAGTCCAAAAAAATTGGTCGAGAGGCAGATTTTGGTGCTTTAAAAGTCGCCCGAAAGTACTTTAGTTTCAAAATTGGGTTGGAAATTTCTTGCATAGAAAAACTTAATGGGATAAAGGGCACATTGCTTTTGGGAAAGCGAAAGCGTATCATTGCTACTTTGTATGCGCCTTTTAGTGTCGTGCCGGTGTATAATGCGCCCTTTTTGGGTGTTCGCAGTTCTTTTATTCAAAAAATATGGTATCAAGAGTATTTTTGACGCAAAATAGACCAAAAAAATGGCGTTTGCGTATTGTGACATGTCGCCCAATATGTGGAAGACCCCTTATTGGTTGGCCTACTTTACATCAGAATTCCATGACAGAATTTTGGCGCACATTGTTGCATTTTAAAACCACATTTTTGTCGGAAAGGCAAAAAAAAATATAAAAACAAATAACAATATGTCGTAATTAGTGATCAAATTTGGGGGGCAAATGAAATTTTTTAAAAACAGATACTGGTTGCAAATACTATCTTGAATCTGCCCCCTGTCAAAAAAAAGGTTTTATTATTATGGTAAATTTCATAGCCTTTAAAATTTTTGCTGACTGCCGTTGAGGTCAAACAGGCAGGTGGTCAGCATATACCTCTGCACAGACATCTGTAGCATCTTTTCAGAGTTCACAGCCGCAGAGTGATTGTGCAGCTGCAGAAGGGGAGAGCGGATGCGGGGCAGGCTGGCTCTCCAGAGAGAAGGCAGGGGGGTTTAGTTTCTGTCCCTGCCTCCCTGATCGGTTGCGAGAAAATACGATTGACATACGCCCCAGCGGAAGCCTTAAGGCTTCTTGTCCAATGTGGTCATATGATCCTCAAGTCTGCAGAAGCTGCAGTGAGTTGCCCCCAGTGGCCTTTTTCTGACTAAATGGGGAGGGGGGCGGTTGGCAGAATATGTAAATTAAATAGAGAGAAAAAAGGCACACATAAAAACAGCAGCGCAACTTTTAACCCCAACCCTGATTACCCTAAGACTATGTCACCTATATAAAAAATGAACACAAAAATGACACAATTACAAAGCTTATTTTAGTGCCACTTTTTGCTGTTAAAAAAATTCAAAATCCAATTTTTTTTTTTTTTTTATTGTTTTACCTAACATTGTTAAAGAACAAAATGTTAGGAATAAAGTGCATAGTAATAAAGCATTATATAGAAGGCATAGAAACTAGTAGAAACCAAGCACAGGAAAGCATTATAGCGTTCAAACTCATATGAACGGTATAAGAAAGTGGGTAAACAACCCAGTCAGGAACTGGTTACAGACCATGAACAGAGATTAAATACTGTAAAAAATGAAAAAGTAGTTTAGAAAATGTGTGAAAAAATAGTTTTTCCAATGACCATAGTAAAAGTTAAAAATAAAAGAGGATATAAAAATCTCAAAATGATCCTGCATTGACTCTTTTTGGGGTATGTTCACGGATGTATGGACGCGTACAGTAAGCACTGCAGTACATAAGTGCTTTGGGGTTTCGCTCTCCCGAGGTGCAGGGGAAACCCCCTGGCCCCCCTAGAGTGCATTTTTGCGGGCGGAAAGCGCCCAAATCAGTGGAAGACCTTTTTCCACATGGTACAATAGTCATGCTGTTTCGGCGAGGAGAAGAGGCGTAATCCATAGTTTCTATGGGGGCTTGGATTACGTTAAATTTCAGTGCGCATCTCACCCGTATTTAAAGGCAAATACGACGCGAAAATACGCAGGTATTTTCCCTCCCGGGGAACTACCCATAGGCTGCCTCTACATGGCAAAGACAAAATACTGGTCGGATTCTTTTGTTGCCGCGGTTTTCGGATTTGTCCAATTGAATAGCACATTTTATGTCAGAAAATGGAAGAATGTAAATGTTCCAAGTTTTTTGAAATATGGCAGTTTTGAAAAACCCGACTGTAAAAATCCGAGTGTGTGACTCCCCTTTTTGGGGCTTGGAATGGTTTACAGTCGTTCCCCAAAACCCCCAAACCCCCTCAAAAGCCAATTATAAATCCTTGCTGTGTAAACCTCATGCTAACCACACATATTAAATCAAATTGGTCCAAAGCCATATATTTAAGTAGGATTGACTTACAATTTAATGTGTTTCGGGTCAAACTGACTTTCTTCAACAGCAGATGAATTTAAATAAACCTGATTTTTTGTTGTCCAGGCATAATGCTGTGCGTGGGATTTTGTTCAGACAAATTCAACTTGAATGCAAGCAATTCAATTTAATGGTCAGCCTATTGTAAATTGCCAAACAATTACCTTAACCCTAACCCAGATTTTGACTAGAATTCTAAGGGATGTAAGGGTTAACTTACTGCACTGTGGCACTTTCACTCTTGATCTGATGTCACTTCTTAATGTGAAATTAGACTGGAAATGACATTAGACTGAGTGTGCCGTTGAACTTGAAGCACTTAGGAGCAATAAGTACCCAGTAAAAAATTCATAGCCACAACTTTGGGTAACAGTTGTGATTTGGGTAAAGGGTAGGGTCAGAATGGAAAAATTGGGGTTTGTAAAATCTTGAGAACAAATTGTCACGTCCGTGCCATTTGGCCCTGGTCGCCGGCTACAGCCGCGGCGATTATAACTGCGGGCTTGCCGCCTTTGTGTGAACACTTCCCTGTAGCCTCATACCTTGATTGATTTCTGGTCGACTCCTTAGCCAGAAATCCTCCAGCCCCTCATAGGGGTTAATCAGCCCCCTGGATTGACAGGTCCTTCCAACCTATCCTAGCTCCTCTACTTCCACCCCTTACCTATATTTACCATCTTCTCCCTCTTCTCTATGCCTGCTATACTGCGTGCCTTTATAGTTAGCCTGTCATATTGCTGTTTCTCTGTGGCTATTGATCTCTGCTTGTTTTGGTTTCTCCCTTTGCCTCACGATTCTGTACCGCGCTGCCGCCCCGTTTATTGACTTGGACTGCCCGACAAATGGTTTCTGTGTTCTTTGTTTGTTTGTCTTTGTCTGTGCACGCTGCTCAGTTTTAGCCTTCAGTCTTCTGGTTGGGGCCGGCCTGTTAAGGAGTCGGGTTCCCCAAAAGGCAGGGGACAGAGGCTGGGATCAGGGGTCAGGGCCTCACTTGTCCGTGTTTGTGTGCGTCCTGACCATCCCTAACATTATAGCAGGCCGTTTTTCCCAAAACAAATTCCCCGGCGGTTCAGGATGAAAACCGATCTATCAGTTTCTGACTGCTTGGACGAATTAACTACCCAGTTTCAGGGCATGGCAGGTTTTATGTCCCAGATATCGCTTCCCCTTGAACGCCATGTCTACCCCAGCCCCTGATCCAGTCGTCCCACCCTGTCCCCACACTTGCTCCTAGGCCTCTAGGGACAATACTTGCAGCAAAAAAACCTAAAAATCGGGTACCTGACTGCTTCGACGGTAACCCTGATAAATTTCGGACCTTCAGGGAATCCTGCCGTTGTTTTTTCAGTTTTCCCATTTTTCCTCTGAAGCTGAAAAGTCCCATGGCGGTGTGTCACTCCTCCAGGGACCACCGCAGGTATGGGCACTAGGCATACCCCCCGGGGCCCCGGGAAATGGCGATCGGTGGACAAATTTTTTCTAGGGGTGGGACAGATTTATGATGACCCCAACCGGGGGGGCTTTAGCTGAAACCCATCTCCTGTCCATCCAGCAGGGTCGCCGCTCGGCTGAGGATTCTGCTCCGAGTTCCGCAATGGAGTTCAGTAATTGGGTGGCCCTGACCAACCCCTCAAAACCCTCTTTAGACAAGGGGCTGTTTTGAGGCAGTGAAGGATGCTATGGTCAGCCATCCTATTCCAGAGACTTTAGGGGACTTAATGACTTTGGCTATCTCTTTTGGGACCGGAGGGTGAGAGAGAGACGCAGGGAAAGGGATTGGGGGGTCCACTGGGCAGTTCCAGGGCTGACTCTCCTGTCCCAACCTTTCTCTTCTGGTTTTCCTCCTTCTCTCCACTACCTTCGCCATCTCCCGCTTGGGGGTGCAAGAGAGGAACCTATGGATTGGGCTCCACGTCGGCAGCTATCAGAAGGAAACATCGGGTGGAAAACGCGTTGTGCTTCTACTGTGGGAGTCCGGTTCATGTCCTGAGGAGCTGCCCCACCGGCCCAAGTCTCCATGGGAAAGCAAAAAAACGCCTGAAGAACGTCAGGAAGGATAACTAGGCGTACAGGTCCCCCCTAATTTGGGGATAACAAGCTTTCCTTGCATGTAACTCTAATCTTCGGGGTTAAGAGTTTTGCTTGCCATGCCTTGATCGATTCGGGGGCTGCCGTCAATTTTATTAGCATGGCGGTGGCTAAAGCCTTAGGTTTAGAGCTAATTTCCCAAACTATGCTTCCCTTTTTGGTTTCGGGCGAAAGATTCTACCCCCTAATGGAGGGAAGGATAAGATTCCGAACTCCCGGGAAATAACCCTGAATGTTGATGTTTCCCATTTTGAACTACTGTCTTTTCTTTGTCATGGAGGGACTTCCCATGGACATTATTCTAGGGTTACCCTGGTTACGCCTCCATAACCCGGTGTTTAAATGGAGGACTGCTGCGTTGATAAAATGGGGGAACTCATGTGGTGATCATTTGAAAACTGTCAGTCTTTGGTATGCTCCATAAACGATAACATCCCTTTCCCGATTTTGTCTCTGATTTCAAAGACGTCTTTGATGAGACCGTTGCGGACACCCTGCCGCGCATCGGCCTTATGACTGTGCTATAGATCTCGTTGCCTAGGGGTCGTATCTTTAACTTATCCACCCCGGATACGAGAATCTATGCGTCAATATATTAAGGAGGCCTGGAAAAGGGTATATACGACCGTCTATCTCCCGGTAGGAGCTGGGTTTTTCTTTGTGAGAAAAAAAGATGGAGGCTGCGTCCTTGTATTGACTATAGGGAGCTCAATAAGAAACAATTAAAGACCAGCATCCACTTCCCTGATCCGGATCTTCTTTAATCAGGTTGTTGGGTGCCCAATGGTTCTCCAAAGTCGACCTTCGGGGGGCGTACAACCTGATTCGAATCAGAGAAGGGGACGAATGGAAGACGGCCTTTAATACCCCTGAGGGGCATTTCGAATACTTAGTCTGCCTTTCGGTCTTTGTAATGCACCTGCCGTCTTCCAACGATTTTTTAATGACCATTTTCAGGGACCTTCTAAGGTCGTTTTGTAATTGTGTATCTAGATGCACTCCTCATATTTTCCCGAATTACGATACCCCTCGAGATCATGTCCCGGGAGGTCCTCTCCAGGTTATGTCAGAATCAACTATGCGCCAAATTGTCTAAATGGGTTTTTTCGGAGTCCAGGAGATAGGGTTCTGGGGTACATATTGAGTCCCCGTCTATAAGTATGGATTCACAAAAGGTTTCTGCCATAACCGAGTGGGTACGGCCTACCACCCTTAAAAGGATCCCAAAGTTTTTTAGGTTTTGCTAACTATTATCCCAAATTTATTAAGAATTTTTCCCAGAATGTTAAACCCCTTACTGACCTTACTAACAAAGGGAGTGACCCCACCTCATCGGCCCCAGAAGCCGAGCAAGCATTTGTTACACTGAAAAAATGTTTTTCGTCTGCACCTGTCTTGGTCCACCTGACCCAGAACAACCTTTGTTGTGGAGGTAGATGCGTCGGAAACGGGTGTAGGGGCCGTCCTGTCTCAGGGGACTGAACATTATACCCAATCTCGGACCCATCGCCTTCTTCTCCCGAAAATTCTCTACCGCTGCTATTAACTATGATTTTTGTTAAAGGTAATTGCTAGCCTTTAAATGGGCTTTCGATTAGTGGAGACACCTTCTGGAGGGGGCCCAGAATAGAGTAACTGTTCTTACAGATCATTAAAAATCTGTTTATATCTTGACAATGCTAAGCGATTGGGAAACCCTCGTCAAGCGCGATGGGCCTTGTTCTTTACTAGGTTCAAAATTTGTAGTAACCTACCGTCCAGGGCTAAGAATGTTAAGGCCGACGCCTTGTCTCGAAGTTTTGGTATGAGTGACTTCTCAGAGGAGGAAAACCCGGGGGAAAATCCTTGCTCCGGGAGTAGTCGTGGCTACCCTTACCCCAGATTTAGTTTTCTGCTATTGCGAACTCCAAAAAAGGGCTCGGTCCCACCCGGACTACCCCCCGGTAAACTTTTTGTTCCATGTCACCTTCGTTTGAAAATTCTGGAGGAGGTTCACTCCTCAGTTTGTCTGGGCATCCTGGCATCGCGGGCACCGGATACCTTCTGTCCCGTAAACCCATTGGTGGCCTTCATGGCAGCGTGATGTGAAAGAATTTTGTTACTGCCCTTGTGAGACCTGTGCCAGGGCAAAGGTACCCCGCCTCCCGAGGGATTATTGCACCCCCTCCCGTTGCCCAATAGGCCCTGGTCTCACATCTCAATGGATTTCTCACGATCTTCCCCCCTCCAAGGGTAGGTCGGTGATTTGGGTGGGTGGTAGACAGATTCTCTAAAATGTGTCATCTCATTGCTTTGAGGAAATTGCCTTCAGCCAAACTCCTCGCTGGGTTTATTTGTCCCGTCATAACTTAGACTCCATGGTATTCCCTCCAACATTGTATCTGACGAGGGGTACAGTTTGTGTCGAGGGTTCTGGGGAGCATTCTGTGGTAAATTGGGCATCTCTCTGTCCTTCTCATCCGCCTTTCATCCCGAGATAACGGGCAAACTGAGAGACTTAAAACCCGTCGCTAGAACCAATACCTCAGATGCTACGTTTTGGAATGCCAGGAGAGGTGGAATGAATTTTTGCCCATGGCGAGTTCGCCCTTAACAATCATGAGAATTCCCCGACCAAACTCTCCCCCTTTTACTGTAATTACGGGTTTCCCCAGATATTCCGCCCCAAAAGGTTGCGAAACTAAACTCCCTAGTGTCAAATCCGCCGTTAAGCGACTGTGACAGTCTGGGCTAGGAGTCATGAGGACTCTAGAAAAAGCCCAAGCTCAGCAAATCAATTACGCTAATAAAAAATTGCCGACTGGGCCTGAATATGTAATTGGCGACAAGGTGTGGCTCTCGACTAAAAATCTCGTCTTCGGGTGCCATCTATAAGTTCGCCCCCCGGTTTTCGGTCCATTCATTATCACTGAAATTATTAACCCGGTATCTTTCAGACTCCCCCTTCCAAGTTCACTCCGTAAACCATCTGGTATTCCACAAATCTCTCCTAAAAAAGTACATTCCCGCTGTGGTCAGTCGCCCTCCTCATCATCCTGTTTGGGCATACAAGGAGAATTAGAATATGAAATAAGAGCGTATTATCGACCTTTGCAGGGTTCAGAATGCCCTCCAATACCTGGTGCACTGGAAGGGGTACGGTCCGGAAGAACGGGTTATGGGTGGCGTCCCAGGGACTTGCATGCCCCCGAACTGGTGACAAAATTTTCACCGAGCCACCCATTCAAGCCAGGGGGAAACTAAGGAGGGTCCGGTGGCCCCTTTATAGAAGGGGGGGTACTGTCACGTCCGTGCCCTTTGGCCATGGTCGCCGGCTACAGCCGCGGCGATTATAACTGCGGCCTTGCCGCCTTTGTGTGAACACTTCCCTGTAGCCTCATACCTTGATTGATTTCTGGTCGAACCCTTGGCCAGAAATCCTCCAGCACTCATTGGGGTTAATCAGCTCCCTGGATTGACAGGTTCTTCCACCTATCCTAGCTCCTTACTTCTACCCCTTTCCTATATATAGCCTCTTCTTCCTATTCTCTATGCCTGCTATACTGCGGTGCCCTTTATAGTTAGCTGTTTATATTGTTGTTTCTCTGTGCTATTGATCTCTGCTTGTTTTGGTTTCTCCCCTTTGCCTCACGATTTCTGTACCGCGCTGACCGCCCCGTTATTGACTTGGACTGTCCGAAATAATGGTTCTGTGTTCTTTGTTTGTTTGTCTTTGTCTGTGCACGCTGCTCGTGTAGCCTTCATCTTCTGGTTGGGGCCCGGCCTGTAAGGATTTGGGCCCCCCAAAAGGCGGACGAGGCTGGGACAGGCGGGGCCTCACTTTCCGTGTTTGGTTCGTCCCTGACCATCCCTAACACAAATCTTTCACAAGTTCAGTCATACCAGTGTCAAACTGAACAAGGACAGTTGGAAAAATCGTACCCCTAAACAAAAACCCCTTTTAGAGTGACTTATACTTTCCCCATTAAAATAAAACTGGGGTAAATCATACCTATTGCAGGAAGTCAATAGAAAAGTCCCCAGAAAAGTTTTGTATATGCCCCAACCCCTTTGACAGGGGCAATTTGGTTACATTTTCCCTAAACCCCTGCTTTTCTGCTTTATTTGTGTATTAAGACTTTGCGGTAATATTTAAGGCCCCATTTAATAGAGAAAGTCTGCTGTATTAGGCTTATAAAATATAATTCCTGATTCAAAAATTTTTTCAATAGTTCCCTAGTGAAAGATTAAGTTTGCAAATTGGTGAATGGATTAAAATAAGGATCACATAATAACTTCAATGTATCATCACTGTAAATTTAAAATTCCGCTCCTCCTACATCTTTACTATGGGTGACATGCATGATTTTTGGCGCTCAGGCAGCATTTTTATTGCGCCAATAGTAGTGTAAAGGGGGCCTAATCTATGAACCTGTTCTACTGCAGGTCATAAATCAGGCGCATTCTAGCGCAAAAACGACAATTCAGACTCAAGCCAACCACTTTTAAAGTGGTGAACCTGTTTCAACAGTAATGCACCTGGAATTGCCAAACTGGAGCTATAAATTAGTAGCTTATGTCAAGTTGAATTGCGACACGCATAAATATAAACAGAGTGGTCGACATGTCCGAAAACTGGCATATCTATGCCAGTTTTAGGCGCATTAAATCAGGTAAAGTGCCCCTGAAACCCTATTTTCAAAAAATTGGCTCAGGATACCTTGCATAGATTACTTAATGTTCTAAAATGGCACATGAATAAAAAAAGGGCGCTTTGCATCAAAAAAGGGGGGCTTGTTCAAAAAAAAGGGGGCATTGCCAACACTGGCATGCAATCTTTGATAGTTTTTATGGTATGCGTCTATCAGGCTCATTGCCCACAGTGCCCCATATTTAGACGCATTAAAAGTGCCCCGTTTCCCGGCATTAATGCGTGTTTTTTGGTGTATGACACCCTTTTACAACAAGAATATGGTGTAAAAAGGGGTTTGCCGCAAAGAAAAAAAAAAACGGGCGTTGGCTTTTTGGGACAGTCGCCAGTTTGTCTGTGTAAAAATAAGTGAACCCGACTTCTGGCCAGCCCTTTCATAAAAATTCCCCGTTGTATCTTCTACACACTAAATAAAATTGCCCAAGGGGCGAGGGTTTCCCCAAAGAAAACCCTTCTTTAATTTTACTTTGAAGTTACCCATTCCCCATTAAATAATTAATGAGAACTATATTGTCAGTTTTGGAATATTGTAGATATCTAGTATAACAGTTTGTGTCAGAACAAATAATAATTTATTGACCATGAACGGGTAGTCTACTAATTTCTGTTCAGACGTATTTCAGTTTTACTGATTGGTTGACAAGAAGCTTCAAGTGCCTTGTAAGATTTGTATCTGCACGTATTTGGCACACTAATGGATTGTCATATTATCTGATCCTTACTTCCCTGACAACTATAACTACCATAAGGCCGATTCACATCTGCATCAAAAAGGGTTTTTTTGACCTCCCCCCGTAGATTTCCTTTAAAAAATTGCAGAAAAAAATAAGACAGCATGCAGCGCTATTTTTTTTCTGTTAAACTGATGGCCACATCGAAGGTAGTATCCATATAAAATCTTGCCATCTATATTACATTTTATGGGCTGTTTTCCTATCACATGGTCACAAAATGGGGGGCATTTTATAAATGGGGGCGCACCCTTTTTCCTGGCCTGCTTTTTGCCAAAAAGCTTACTTACTCTCCCCACAGATGTTTGAATTCTTACATCAAAAATCAACAAAATCCCCAAGAAAATGTGTCACGACAAAATGTGGCACAAAACTGTCGTACCAATGTATACCAATTTCATAGTGGCGAGGCTGAGACAAATTGTGGCGCATACACTCTAAGTTCCACTTTTTGGTCAAAATGGTCTTCCAGTGACAACTTTTTTAAAGTGCTATGAGACACTTCCATACATACTGAGGAATGCTATATTAACTTGTACTGAGAAGTATGGCTGTCGAGGGAGCAACACTTTTCATACATGTCCCCCAAAGAGTTTGCACAGTCACAGTCAATGAGCCCACCTCCCTCATCGTTTAGAGATTAGCTTCATTAGCTTAAATGTTTGTTTATACAGTGTAAAAATGGCTTTGTCTCAGTTACCAAAAGTTTATTTCTCCACAGTAATCTGTGAGCAAGACCAAGCCATTATCTTAACTAATAGCCTCTAGGTATCTTTTTAGAAAGATGGGAGTATCTAGATTATCCTATATGTCATGGATGAAAGAAGGACAGCTTATACTAATAAATAACCAAAGAAAGTTTATTACAAACCATCAGATCCACAGATCCATACCCTTAAAGTTTGTCACTACCATAACTAGGTTTGTGCTTGTATTTCCTGCTCCATTCCTCTCTTATATTGAAAATTGAAGATGGTGAAAACTAGGAGGAAAGGAGGAAAGGTGGCAAAATAAGAAGTCAAATAAGATATGTCCTTGGAACTCATCTTGAAAAGAAGGGAATAAGAACTGTCCAACTGTCCATTGTTTCTTTTGTTTCTCTACATTTTAAACCAAAGCAGATTTAGGAACGGGTGAAAATACGAGTATGAACTGGACTTGAAGTGACAAATAATACATTTCCATTTTGATCTTGCTTGACTGAAGTCTACACATCTTGTTGAGAGTGCAAAACAAAAAAGAAAAATGAGGATTTGATACCCATATTCATATAAAAAATATGATTCACCCTGATGAAGCAGGGGTGAAACGTACGTTGGGGTACAGGCGCAAGCAGGTGCTGTGTTCTTTATCACTTTATCATGGGTAATTGATCCGTCTTTTTTATATGATGTTGATATTATCTCTGCCATATGACTTTATTCTACTAGTTGATGTTCACATAGGACTTTGAGAGATACAGTGGTGGCCAAAAGTATTGGCACCCCTGCAATTCCGTCAGATAATACTCAGTTTCTTCCTGAAAATGATTGCAATCACAAATTCTTTGGTATTAAAATATTCATTTATTTTGCTTGCAATTAAAAAACACAAAACAGAATGAGACAAAAATCAAATCATTGATCATTTCACCCAAAACGTCAAAAATGGGCCGGACAAAAGTATTGGCACCCTCAGCCTAATACTTGGTAGCACAACCTTTAGCCAAAATAACTGAGAACAACCGCTTCCAGTAATCACCATGAGTTTCTTACAATGCTCTGCTGGAATTTTAGACCATTCTTCTTTGGCAAACTGCTCCAGGTCCCTGAGATTTGAAGGGGGCCTTCTCCAAACTGCCATTTTGAGATCTCTCCACAGGTGTTCTATGGGATTCAGGTCTGGACTCATTGCTGGCCACTTTAGAAGTCTCCAGTGCTTTCTCTCAAACCATTTTCTAGTGCTTTTTGAAGTGTGTTTTGGGTCATTGTCTTGCTGGAAGACCCATGACCTCTGAGGGAGACCCAGCTTTCTCACACTGGGCCCTACATTATGCTGCAAAATTTGTTGGTAGTCTTCAGACTTCATAATGCCATGCACACGGTCAAGCAGTCCAGTGCCAGAGGCAGCAAACCAACCCCAAAACATCAGGGAACCTCCACCATGTTTGACTGTAGGGACCGTGTTCCATTCTTTGAATGCCTCTTTTTATTTCCTGTAAACTCTATGTTGATGCCTTTTCCCAAAAAGCTCTACTTTTGTGTCATCTGACTAGAGAACATTCTTCCACAACGTTTTAGGCTTTCTCGGGTAAGTGTGGGCAAACTCCAGCCTGGATTTTTTATGTCTTGGGGTAAGAAGTGGGGTCTTACTGGGTATCCTACCATACAATCCCTTTTTCATTCAGACGCCGACGGATAGTATGGGTTGACACTGTTGTACCCTTGGACTGCAGGGCAGCTTGAACTTGTTTGGATGTTAGTCGAGGTTCTTTATCCACCATCCACACAATCTTGCGTTGAAATCTCTCGTCAATTTTTCTTTTCTGTCCACATCTAGGGGGGATAGCCACAGTGCCAGGGGCTTTACACTTCTTGATGACACTGCGCATGGTAGACACAGGAACATTCAGGTCTTTGGAGATGGACTTGTAGCCTTAAGATTGCTCAGGCTTCCTCACAATTTGGATTCTCAAGTCCTCAGACAGTTCTTTGGTCTTCTTTCTTTTCTCCATGCTCAATGTGGTACACACAAGGACACAGGACAGAGGTTGAGTCAACTTTAATCCATGTCAACTGGCTGCAAGTGTGATTTAGTTATTGCCAACACCTGTTAGGTGCCACAGGTAAGTTACAGGTGCTGTTATTAGACAAATTAGAGAAGCATCACATGATTTTTCAAACAGTGCCAATACTTTTGTCCACCCCCTTTTTTAGGTTTGGTGTGGAGTTATATCCAATTTGGCTTTAGGACTATTCTTTTTGTGGTTTGCCATTGAAGACTAATTAAATGAAGATAATAATACCAACGAATTTGTGATTGCAATCATTTATTTGTAATACCTTCATTGCTGTCTTCACTGGCTTGCTTTCATGCTTTTTGTTTGATTGTCATCCTTTAATGTATATTTATAGATTTATTTTTTGTTTAATATAATTTGTTTCATATTTTATATTTATTTATTAATTAATAAAGTTATATTTTTTATTTGCTTATGGGTATCAAGTCCTCTTTTTTCTTTTTTGTTTTGTATTAAATTTTGCCTGTTGAATATTTTGGGAGGTGTTACATGTTTTGTTGAGTACCTGGTGCAATGTATTTTCCTAGAGTCTTTTTGTGTTAATCTTGTTGAGAATGCAGATTGCAGGAGGCCGTTTTGGAAAACTCTGAGTTCACGTGACTTTAATAC
This sequence comes from Phyllomedusa bahiana, assembly GCA_025379985.1. NCBI lineage: Eukaryota > Metazoa > Chordata > Amphibia > Anura > Hylidae > Phyllomedusa > Phyllomedusa bahiana. The sequence goes on from JAODAL010015015.1 coordinate 71,134, forward strand.
TATGTAGACAATTTAGAGCTTGTAAACAACCACAGAGTGACTGATATAACAATGTATCTAGTTACTAATACTTCCTGCACCATTTTTTGGAAAATAACTCGCAATTGATAATATTGGCTTCAGTGTGCTCCATATTTTTATTTCACAAAGCAATATACTGTATTGTTACAGATAACACATGTAAAAAGAAGCTGTGGAAGGTTTGTATAGGATCAGTGTATTTTTCCTTGAAAGCTGTTAAACCTGTTTTGTCTACCAAGGTAAAGAAGAATGTCCAATCAACACTTAAAGAGCAAAAAACAACCAAATATCTGATGTGAGAGAGTTCATGAGCCTTGTTACAGTGTGTCAGAGGTTAAAAAACACTCTGTACTTAAAGGGGTTGTCCACTTTTATTCTTTTTATTTGTTTATTTCTAGAGAAGGAAGTTGTTTTGTAAACACATTTTTAAAATTTAAAATACAGACCTTTCTTATAAGGCAAAACCCTTATAGAAACGGCTGAAAGTCATGTCATGTTTTGCACAAAAAGATGTTTGGAATTTTTTTTACGGTACCAAAACATAATGGAAACCGTACATGTTTGGTATTGGCAGATGCATATCACACTGTAGAATACAGATAATACATAATTTTTAATGAAGATTGAACGCAATAAAAACAAAACTCCAGCAAACATGGCGCAAGTACTTTTTCACATTTTGCCCTACTTAGAATTTTTTTTGCAATTTCCCAGTATATTCTATGGTAATATGAATAACACCATTAGAAAGTACATCTTGTCCCGCAAAATAAAAGCCCTCATGTCTATGTAGGAGGAAAAATAAAAAAGTTATGGCTATGGAAAGGTGAGGAGGGAAAAACGAAAAAAAAAAAAATAGGTCTCGGCTGTAGTGTTGATTGAACCGTTTGAGAGAAGTTAAGTTCAGGTCTTGATTTTCTCGAACTCAAACCGAACTGAACATTTTACTGTTTGTTCGAGTAAATGTTCGCATTAAACATGGCATTCAACGTGCTATTTTAAGTTTTCAGCGCATTTCTGCACTTTTGGCAGCCATCCAATCAGTGCAGAGCACAGAGAAGTGACGAAAAATCATCGCTGAGGTGTAGGGCTCTCATTGGCTGCTAAAATCACATGTCCATGTTATATATATTTCACTGTATTGCGTTCTGAACGGCATTTTCAGCTCACTCTTTGTACTGTACAGACTGCTCTCTGTCTGCTTGCTTGCGGTATTGGGGGGTTCAGTAATTGTATAACACAGCGTCTCCAAATATATTTTAAATACTGAGTGGAGAAAAGTTCATTTTTGGCAGTTTTGGGGTGAAATACCTTTCCTATACATTGTGTGTTATTGTCATACAGATAAGTAGAGTTCTCTCTGTTGCTAAATCTTACTCAATGCCAAAAAGTATAATATTGCCAGATTTTAAATCCATATAATGCTGAAATATACAAGTGCATTACTGTGATCAACATATATAAACTTCTCTCTTTGTTATTACATACTGTCACGGGTGGGTCCACGGCCCCCCAGTCAGGCTGCGGGCGCACTTGTGCTGCTGCGACCCCTCCGGCGTCCAGAGCGAGTGGCGCCGCGGTCGACGCTTCTGGCCGCGAGCGCACTCGACCCCTTGCACAGCACTGCTTACCTGACCACGCTCCTGCGTCCCCGCGACTCCCCTGCCTGCGTCCCCGCTCATTAGGCAATTAGGTATGGCTGATCGCTGACCCTATATAAGTCCCTTCTTTCCGGAACGTCCTCGCCAGATCTTTAGTGCCTTACAGCCTTTAGAGAAAGCGTTTCTTGCATCTAGTTCTGATTACCGTGTACCGTACCATTACGCTCCTGCTCCTCAACCACAAACCTCTGCCGCCTGTCCTGACCTCCTGCCTCTCCCCGACTACACTTACGTCTCACGATTTTGTACCACGCACTGCCTTGGCCGCCGGCACAAGCAGGTCACGCCAGTGAAAGCGACCTGGTAGTTTCCCACCGCAGCAAGTCCATCCCACTTTGCGGCAGCCTCTGGTGAAAATCGGGTTCTGCTTAGACTCTGCTCCCTGGCACGGCTTACACCATCGCTTGCGGTGGTCCAGCGGATCCACTACCATCATCCGTGACACATACCGTATATACTCGAGTATAAACCGAGTTTTTCAGCACAAAAAATGTGCTGAAAAATCTGACCTTGGCTTATACTCGAGTCTCTGTCGGTGTTCGGGCGCCGGCAGGGACACTTCAGCTATATGCGACTCTTCAGGGAAGTCGTATAGCTGAATCCCGAGTGAGCCGACAGCTTTCAGGTGCTGCCGTGACCCGAGCGCTATCAGCAATCTCTTCCCCTGTATGCGACTCCTCTCGGAGCGCATATAGGTGAAGATACCACTGCGGAGCAGAGAGGGAGCGCTCCCTGCTCTGTAGTGGACTTCAGACAGCTGCAGACTTGCGGCTGTCCAGAGTATCCGGCACAGACGCCGTGCATGTCATCATGCTGCCTGCGCGGCCTGATGACATCACGCACTCTGTGCCAGCAAAAAGACAGAGCACTCGGGAAGTGGAGCAGCAGGGAAGAAAGGCAAGTATTTGTATTTTTCTTTTTTCTTGCCTATACCTGCCTATTTGGGACAATTACATGCCTATAACTACCTCTACCTGCATATTGGGGGACAATTACTTGCCCATAACTACCTCTACCTACCTATTGCGGCTCAATTACCTGCCTATAACTACCTATACCTGCATATTGGGGGACAATTACCTGCCTCTAACGACCTATACCTCCATATTGGGGGACAATTATCTGCCTATAACTACCTATACCTCCATATCGGGGGACAATTACCTACCTATAACTACCTATACCTGCATATTGGGGACAATTACCTGCCTATAACTACCTATACCTGCATATTTGGGGACAATTACCTGCCTATACAAGACATTAAGCAGCATAGGGGGAAATATACCTGCCTATAGGACATACACCTGCCTATGGGACATATACCTGCCTATGGGGGACATTTAACTGCCTATACCTGCCTATGGGGGACATTAAACTGCCTATAACTGCCTATGTAATTTAATTGGTATCCATTTTTATTTTTGAAATGTACCAGTAGCTGCTGTATTTTCCACCCTAGGCTTATACTCGAGTCAATAATTTTTCCCATTTTTTTGTGGCAAAAGTAGGTGCCTCGGCTTATATTCTGGTCGGCTTATACTTGAGTATATACGGTATATCTTGTGCCATGCACAAAGCTGTAGTATTTAGCTTTTGAACATGGTGAGAACTATAGGTGGTAAGCGAGCAAGAAGAGTGCGTAGGAAGGGGAGATAGAGATACGAGACAAGGCATTCCTTCCAGTGCTCCGGACAACACACAAGCAAGCAAATCATCAGTCACAGGACCGTCAGGCCACTCATAGCTTGCTCAGTTCCCTGTGCATCTGATTACTGAACAGCATCACCACAAATGTCATCATCATCATCTGTCCAACCTGAAGCAAACATGGGCTGAATGTCACAACCCAATATGCAGACTACTCCAGATAATCCATATTCTGAAGAGCTCTTTGATCACACAATGTGGTTGGGGTCAGAAGGCATTTCAAAAGATCAAGAGGCCAAAGAGGAAGATTTTTTTTTCTGCACTGATGCCCAATCGCTGATGCCCTCAGAGGAGAAGGAAGCTGGTCCGTCGGCAGAAATATCGAGCAGTCAGTAATGCCTCGCAGTGCCTGTGGCTTCTAGCCCGCAGCTTTAGAATGTAGACTGTGAGGAAGAGAGAGTCACCTGTGATGATGACATTGTGGATCCAACGTGGTCTTTTGAGCAGCAGCTGGCGAGCCCATCATCAGTGGAGGCGGAGGATGATGGGGTAGAGTCAGTGTGGGTCCGGCCTCAGAAAGAGAGAGGGTGGTCACACAAGTCCGCCGACATTACTCTGCCAGCCATGGTCAGTGGTGGCAGTGGGGACAACGGTGCTAGGTTTTCACAGTCGAAGAGTTCCAGGATCTGTGAAACCTGGGCTTTTTTCGATCAGGCCTCAGATTTGCCGACTGACGTCATATGCCAGATTTGCCATCAACGCGTCAGTAGAGGAAAGAATGAAAAGAGTTTAAGCATCACGAGCATGAACAGGTGCATGCATGGAAAGCATGAATTGCTGTGGAATACAAAAAAAGGCCACACAGGTCCTGGGCTTCCAACCACCATGACATCTTCTGCCTCCTCCTTCTTCCGCCACATCCAAGCCCAAGCGGTCCTCTGCTGCCGATGTGCCAGAGCAGCATGAGCAAACACCATCCCCAGACCCAGATACTGTCGGCCAATTCCCACCACCAGCAACACAGCCTACACCTGTCTGGCAGCCAGCCTTCTGTGTACCAGGTGTGAGAGCATAAGAAATGCTTTCACCCCAATCATCCCAAAGCCAAAAGCCTAAATGTTGGCATTGCCAGGCTGTTGGCCTTGGAAATGTTGCCTTTCTGCCTGGTGGACACAGATGGGTTCTGCCACTTCATGGCCCTGGCATGCCCCAAATAACAGATGCCAAGCAAGCATTTCTTCACCAGAAAAACTGTCCCTGCCCTGGCCCGCCATGTTGCAGATAAGATCTCCAGCGAGTTGCCTGCATCTGTGTCCAACAAAGTCCATCTCACTACAGACACATGGATCAGTAAGCACAGTCAAGGGTGTTACATCTCACTGACTGCTTACTGGGTGAGTTTTGTGGATTACAGTGCCTATGGTGATGGGTCTCGGCCGACACTCTTCAACACTGCTGAGATGGTGAAGAGTCCAAATCCTCAACTTGTGCCAAGAGAAACCAGGCTCTTCTCAAATTAATTTGTCTTGGAGACCATCAACACACAGGTCAAGAGCAGTGGACGACTATTCGCACTCAGACCGACCAGTGCCTGGGTGCTAAGAACCTGGCACCAGGAAAGGTGGTGTGCGACAACGGGAGCAATCTCCTTGCTGCCCTTAAGATCGGTTGACTTACGCACATCCCTAGCCTGGCACACGTCATGAACCTGGTTGTGCAAAAATTTCTCAAGCGCTACCCGGGATTTGAACGTCTACTGAGGAAGGCTCGAGGTCTTAGCTCACACTTCCGGCATTTGCACCCTGCTTTGGCATGACTGGCAGCATTGCAGCATGATCTGGGCCTCCCCGTCAACCATCTAATATGTGATGTGTTAACAAGCTGGAATACCACCCTCCACATGCTCCAGCAATTGTGGCAGCAGCATAATGCCATTATGCAGCATGAAATGTCACATGGCCTGAATAGTTGTGTGGACCTCGGGGTGTTGACCCATAGAGAGTGGAGACAGGTGTAGGATCTCTGCACCATCCTTGGCAGTTTTGAAAAGGCCACCAAAAGGGTCAGTTGGGACGATACTATTGTCAGAATGATCGTTCTGGTTATATTTTTAATGGAACAAGCGTTAGGCATTCTGTGGCAGCAGGTCCCAGCAGTAATGGAGGAAGGGGAGAAGGAGGAGGCAGACACAGAGCCTTACTCGCTGGATGATGTCGAAGGCCCGACTGTTTCGATATTGTATAGGTCTTCTGTAGGCAGTGGTTCTAGGTCGACCGCGGGTGCAGGACGGCAGTTCAGCTCACAGAGTAGAGCGCATGAGGCTAGCCAGGGCTCGGGTGATGGTCCGGATGAGGAACTGGAGGAGGATGAGGGCAGAGCTGGACACTCCTGGTACTGATTACTCTTCAGTGGGAAGAGGTTGGCAGAAGGAGGAAGATCCTGTTAGTGCCTTTTGACCCCGCGGCTTGGGAGATCCTGGCAGCATCTCACACATGAGTGCTTGGATACTAAATTACCTGCAACATGATCCACGCATCAAGGCAATAAAAATGAACAGTGAGTGACCACCCTCCTTGATCCACATTATAAGACAAAAGAGAGTAATTTTCTTCTACTCATAGAAAATGACAGTAGAATTCAGGATTTTGAGACAGTGCTAATTGAACAACTCGAGACATCTTTTGCATCTTCACATTCTAATGTCACGGTGGAACAATGTCAGCAACGTGGCAGCAGTAGAATGGCAAATAGCCGCAGCAGTAGTAGGCAGTGTGGCAGAACCCTACTGGGTGACATTTGGCAATCGATTTTTACCACCTCACCAATGCCTGCAAGGCAGGGCAGCATTCAAACACAGAGACCGCCTTAAGAACATGGTCCATGACTACCTGCGATGTTTTTGGACTTCGTCTGAACCCATTCTACTTCTGGGTATCCAAACTGGATCTATGGCCTGAGCTTGCTCGACAAGCCATAGAAGTTTTATCCTGCTGAGCCAGCGTTATTCGGAACACACTTCACAAAGCCTGGCAGGGTGATAATGACATACGTATTCTCTTTCCCCCGGGACAATGTGGATTGTTTGCTTTTTAAAAAAATAAATAAAAGTGGATCTTGAAGTTTTTGTTGCCCCAATTGCAGTTGTCTTTGATAGGAACTATAGCAGTCTTCTTGAAAAATGAAAAATTTTTTTAAAACCCAATCATTCATGTTGTAGTTCCGTCCCTGTGCTTCTACAAATTGAATTTTTACTCCCAAAGCTAGATTTACAAGTTTACGTGAATTTTTTTTGGGAAATATTCCCTGTATGCCCTTGTGTGCACTGCATCACCTTTTTCTCCTCCTTGTACCCCTCCAAAATTTTTTTTTTTTTTAAAAATGTTTCCCAAAGTGTACACCCCCAAATGTACTAAGTTGTTATCCCCCCTTTGATTTTTCCCTTTGGCGTTCTTGATGCCACAAAGGTATGCCATCTAATTTTGTCAAACCGGGAACCTGCTGTTCCCATTGCCTAATCTTGTCAAACCCGGAATTTCCCATGTTCCCCATTGATTTTTTCGCGCCCCCAAATGTAACTGTCGCCAAATCTTGTTAAACCAAAAACTCTGCTGTCCCATTCCCCATGTTCTCGCTGCCACAAATGGTACTCCCGTTAATCTAGTTGCTGCCCCTCCTATAGCTACGCCCCTGCTTGAAAGTTGTCCTAATTTTTTCAGTTAGCCATTGAAAGGAATGAAGTATTTACCTCTAATTTTTTCTGTCGCCCTTAGACTCAAATTTTCTTCATAAGTTGTTCCCGTATCCAGTTTATTCTCCTGGGGGTTTTAAATTCCCAGGGTTTCTCTTCCCCCTGTATAGGTTCTCTCTGGCATGTTCTCATGCCACAAATGGTATGCGCCTAATCTTTTTAAAACCAAAAACCCCGCTTTTCCCCCCATGTCAAATTTTTTTGAATCAGAATTCCCATTTTCCCCTTAGCAAGTTCTCGTCCCCAAAAAATGGTCTGTGTTTATTTTTTCCCAATATTTAACGATACATAGTATTTATTGAAAACTGAGGAAGCCGGCGCAGGCCCGGAGAAACTGTGGATTATCTGTTTTTAACCCTCCTTTTTCCTATTTTTTAGGCAATTTTTTAAATTTTTTTTATTTTCTTTTTTATCTGAGCGCCAACTTGTCCAATCATCTAGATCATCATGCTGGATTTTCCTTCTATTTCAAAGGCAGTTTATTGTGAGAAAAACTTACATAGTTTTACAAAAATTTTTCAGCATTCTCTGTCTGTCAGTCTATTTTTCGCGATCTCTCCACCATGTCTGTCAGTTAATTTTCAGCGGGATTCCCATCCCTGTCTTCGTCTATATACAGCGGGATCCTCATCTGTCGTCAGTTTAAAAACAGCGCTCTCTCATCATTTTGTCAGTCATATACAGCCTCTCCATTGTCTGTCAGCTATTACCAGACTTTCTCTCATGTCTGTCAGTTATTACAGCGATCTCCTCATCATGGGTTTTCAGTCTTAACAAAAAAAACTCCTCACATGTTGTCAGTTATATACAGCGCATCTCCCCATCATCAGTTGTCAGTTATATCGCAGCATCTCCCCATCATTCTGTCAGTTTATAAAACGCATTCCTCTTATGTCTGTCGTTTATACAGCAGAAACTTTCTCATCATGTCTGTCGCCATTACAGCGCATTCTCATCTGTCTTCAGTCCATATAACAGATTCTCTCATGTTGTAGTTTATATAAAGAGGCATTCCTTTATATGTCTGTCGTCTATATACAGCAGATTCCTATCATGTTGCGGTTTTTACCCCGCCACATCTCTAATCATCTTTTCTGTCAGTCTATTACAGCGCATCTCCTCTCACATGTCTGTCAGCTTAAAAACAGCATTTCCCTCATCATGTCGTCGTCTTTTACAACATTTCTATCATATGTCTGTCAGTTTTTTCAGGCATCTCCTAATCATGTTTTGTCGTCTTTATCGCAGCATTTTCACATTTTTTGTCAGCTATATACGCAGCATTTCCTCATCATATTTTGTCAGTCATATACGCGATCCTCAATCATGTCTGTCAGTTTATATACAAGGCATCTCTATTTCATGTTTTCGTCTAATAAGCGATCTCCCTTTTTTTCAGTCTGCCCCTATATCAGCAGATTCCTTATTATCATGTCTGTCAGTTATTACAGCGCTTCTCTCATTTTTGTCTGTCAGTTTATACGCGCATCTCTCTTCATGTCTGTCAGTCTATTACAGCTCTCTCTTCATGTCTGTCGTCTATATACGCCGCTTCCTCATCATCATGTCTGTCTGTTTTAAAACGCGTATCCTCATCATATGTTTCGTCTTTTTTAAGCAGCATCTCCTCATCATCATGTCTGTCGTCTTTTACAGCGCATTCCTCATCATGTTGTCGTCTAATTTAACAAAAACATTCCTACATGTTGTCAGCTTATCGCAGCTTCCCATATGTCTGTCAGTCTATATACAGCAGCATTTCAACCTATGTCTGTCAGTCTTATACAGCAGATTCCCTCAATCAGGGCTGCAGTCTTTAAAAGGACTTCTCTCATATGTCTGTCGTCTATATTTCACAAAATCTCCTCATTTTATGTCTGTCGTTTTATATAAGCAACATCTCCTATCATGTCGTAGTCTTTAGAGCAGCATTTCCTCATCTGGGTTGTCGTTATATACAGCCAATTATCTTCTGTCAGTCTATATACAGCGCATCTCCCCATCTGTCTGTCAGTCCTTTTTTCGCGTTTCATCACATGTCTGCAGTTTTTAAGAGCATCTCCTCTCATGTCTGCGTCACAACGGGGTATTTCCCCATCTCTGTTGTCAGTTTATATACAGCACAATCCTCATCATAAGTCTGTCAGTCTATATAAAAACAGCACCTTTTTTCATCAGTCTGTCAAATTATATACAGCAAAATCTCCTCATCAGTCGCAGTTTTATTTCAGCAACTCCCCTAAACTGTTTTCCCGTTATTACAGCAGCTTTTTTTTTTCATGTCTGTCAGTCTATAAACAGCAGCATCTCTCTCTGTCTGCAGTATATAAAGGGCATTTTTTCAATCATTTTGTCAGTTTTACGCGCTTTTCCTTCTGTCTCGTCTTTATCAGCGCATTCCCCATCATGTTGTCAGTCTTTTTCAGGCATCTCCTCATCATGTCTGTAAATCTATTACAAAATTTTAAAACAGTGGCCAATAAATTCAAGTTAAAACCTTTAAATTATATAGGATTTAAATGGCTTTACAGCAAAAAAATTGAAAACCGGGGGCTTTTGTTTTCAGTATTTGATTTTAAAGTTGTATTACCACCTCCCCAAACAGTCAAAGGGGTTCCCAAGAGCTATCCCTACCTAAAAAATTTTTACCTTTTAAAGGAGTCCCTCAACTCCATTTCCCGGATATAGGAACCTCAATTTGATTTAAAACCTCACCTATTTTTAAAGAGGTTTATGAGCAAACCCAAGGATTCCATCTCCCTAGTAAAAAATTAAAAGGCTGTCAATCTATATATATTTTTAAAAATAGGTGCAACTAAAGGGAAAATTAAAACATCTTATTTAAAACAGGGGCCACTAAAGCTTAAATAAAAAACCCCGTTTTTGGGTTAAAAAAACTTTTTCGCAGGAAAAAATTGAAAAACTGGGGCTCTTATTACAGTTTTGTAAAAATTTATTAGCCACCTCCAAGTCAAGGGGGTTCCCAAGCCCAAAAAAGTGATCCCTACACTAAAAATTTTCCTTTGCGGAGTCAATTCAGATCCATTCCCCAGGAGTATAGGAACCTCAATTTTGGGAATCACAATTTAAAAAAGTGGCAGTCAATACCGCAAGGAAATTTTTAGTTGTAGGGATCAAACCGCTTCCCCATTTGGGGGTGAGCTTTAATACAATCTTTATCAAATCTTAAAACTAAATTTCCCCGGGGTTTTCTTATTTTTCCTTTTTGGGGTAAAAAGCAATTTTTCTTTTCCTATATAACTTAGGTTTTTAATTAGTCTTTAGTGTGCCCCTGTTTAATGTTTAGATTATGCATTCCTTTCAGTGTTTTACCTATCTTACGTTTTCAAAATATATATTAGATTTCCCCCAGCCTTTTACATTTTTTGTCTTGTTATAAAGCAGTATCTTTTTTCATCATGTCTGTCAGTCTATATACGCGATCCTCACACATGTTGTCAGTTTTATACAGCAGCAATTTTCCCCATCACATTCTTCAGTTTTACAGCAGCATTCCTCTCATGTTGTCAGTCTATTAAGCACTCTCATCATGTCGTCGTCTTATACAGCAGCTTCCTCACATGTCTGTCAGTCTTATAAACAGCATCTCTCATCATGTCTGTCAGTTATAAAGCTCCCTTTTATGTCTGTCGTTATATACAGGGGCTCTCTCATCATGTCGTCAGTCATATACAGGATTCATATATGTTTTTGTCAGTCTATATACAGCGCATCTCCTCCTTTAAGTCTGCAGTTAATACGCTAAAACTCCTTCATCTTCTGTCAGTTATATACAGCCATTCTCCCTTTATCATGTCGTCAGTCTTCAAGATATTTTTCAGGTGTGGGAATTTTCCTTTTTCCCCTCTTTTTCCCTTAAAATTTTCCGAATTAATTTTTATTATTGCAGTCCACAGGCTCAAAAACACCCATACCCTTTGGGTTTTCGGCATTAATTTTGAATTTAATACAGTAAAATTTTCATTTCCCTAGAACTTTTTAATCAAGAAATTCCCCATCACCACAATTGGTTAATTGGGTTTTCCTTTAAAGACAATTATAAATTTGCAGTCTATAAGCATTAGTGTTTGTCATTCCGAAAATCTTCTCGTTTATTTAAAAAGGAAAACCCTATTTCTTTTTCTAAACGGCAAATTTTTCCCAAAAAAGCGTTTAAAATTTTAATCTTATAAGAATTTAACCCGTAAAAGCAGTTTTAAAAAATCTGTGAGCTTAAAAAGATTTTTAATGATGAAACAGACTTTTTTTTTTTCTTAAAATTAACTTTACATCCCCCTAAAAAAATTTGTTCTAATGCTCCCCCCTAGGGGGGGTGTTGGGTTGATGCTTTTCCTAAAATGAAAAGTTATAGACAACGGGGGAACAAAGGGGGCGGGGTTTAAAACCCCTGATCCCACGGTCGGCTTCCCCCAAGGGGGTAACCAAACAAAAAACCGCCGGCATCCCCCAGAGCCTTTGTTTTTGGGAAGGTGAGAGTTTTTACCATTTCCCCCCAGGGCCAAAACCCCAGATAGGGCCCCGGGAGAGGCATCAATTTTGGGTTGTTTTAAAAATCTCATAACCCCCAAAAGATTCTGGAGGGGGGGGGGGTCATGTTTGGGGGTGGCGCTTTAAATTTTTAAACTTCCTTAAGGGCTTGGGTGTTAAAATTTTTTTTAAAACCCCTTTGATCATAAAAAGATGTTTCCCGTTCCCTACTTTTGTTATTGTTAAAAACTGGGGCGTAAGTTATTCAGACTTTGACAAATATGAAAGGTTTAAAGGGAAAATTCCCCTTGAGGAAATTATTGGTTTGCGGGGGGTTTTTTTGCAGTGTGAAAAATAACCCCGGTGGGGCCCTTTCCCTTTAAGTTTCATTGAGGTTTTTGGGGGGCACAGGGTAAATTGGGTTGGGGCAAAACTGGGCTCCAAAAGAGTTCCCCGAGTGTTTCTGCACCCACACCCGTCACCAGGCCCCCGGGGCTTTTATCAGAGTCTGGATCTGGAATGGAGCACTATGGCATGGGCCCCAGTTTTCAAATCATTCCAGTTTTTAAAATTTTTTTACAAAAGGTATCGTTCCCCGGCCCCTCAATGTTTTTTAACTCCATGTTTCCCCCCCCCTAGTCTGGGGGGGGGCCTTTAATTTACTATCCCCCTAGGAGGTGGACCAGTGGGGGTTTCCGGGGTATTTTTGACAGAAAACAGTGTAAAAGGGTAGGATTTCGGACCGGGAAAAAGATGTTTCTTTGTTAGCTTTCAGGTTTTTTTTCTTTTAGAGTGGGATTCTTTCCCTTTCCCCTTTTCCCCTGGTTTTTGGGTTTATAGGGAGTGTGCAGGGGGGTCAGGCCCCACCTATTATTTCCAAAAGTCCCCGGGACTTCTGGTGAAAAGGGAGGTCCTTGGTTCAGATTTAAAAAAACCCCAAAGGGGTCCCCAAAAATGCTATCAATTCAGTCAATATTTCTTAAAGGTGGGTTTGGCAGTTTATGTTGGGGAAATGGGGTTTGACTTAGGCCCCTCCGGGGAAAAATATCCACCCCCACTACTTGTACTTTCCACTTTGGGTAATTCAATTTTGTTCAGGGTTTGGGGGCCCCCCGGGAAAAGGGGTTTAGTGTTTAGCCCAAAAGCTTCCCCTTTTGTTTGGCATCAGGCCTCCTGGGTTACAAGTATTTTCATATTTTAAAACTTTTGCATAGGTACTTTTCCCGGGGGAAAAGAAGATTCGGGTCTTGGGTTTTATCCCTTTTTGAATGAAAACATCATTGGTTAGTTCCCCTGTGGGTAGTTTTCAAAAAAAAGCCCCTTTTACTAAAAAGGTTTTGGGTATAATTTCCCTTGGTAAACAAAGTTATTATCTTTTCTCCAGGTTTCCCCAATCTTGGGGGTATCTCTGCTCCCCAAATTCCCCCCACTTTTCCCTTTTCCTTTGGGCTTTGGTTTGGGTTTTAGGGTTGTCCAAAAGGTTTAAAAACCCCGGGATTCAATTTCAACTTGTCCTTGGTTCCCCCCTTTTTTCTTGTTTACCCCCTCTATTCTTTCCCTTTTTTTTTCCTTCTTTCTTTTTTCTCCTTTCTTTTCAACCTTTTTTTTTTATCAATTTCCTTTTTTTCTTTTCATTTTTCATTCTTTCCCCTTTTCCATTCTCTTTTCTTTTTCTCACATTTCTTTTTTTATTTTCTTTTTTTCTTTTTCCCTTTTGGTCGCACATATACAGCCACCCCCTGCTTCCCCCAAATTCTGGGAAGGAGCTGTGGCCTTTGTTTGAAAATCTGTCTTTTAGGGGCCCCTTTTACTTCCACCCGTTTATTCTTCCCTGGGCTTTTAGTCTTCAAAACGGTTTCTTGAGCTGGCAATTGAAGAGATGCTAGAGTCTGAATGGTTTCTTGATTTTTGATGGCTTTCCCTTTGCTGTCTGGAAACTCGCGGGCCCCTTTCGGGCCAAGTCATGGGCTTCCTAAGTAGGCTGAGTCAGTATATAGTTCACAGTTTTCCCCTTCAGCAAGCTTAAATTTTCTGTTAGGCCCCAGGCTGTTTTTGGGGCGACATTCTCGAAGGTAAAAGAGCAGTTTCACTGTTTTTGCAAAGGTAACCACAGCAAATCTTTAGGAATCGTGTTTGATCATCCGCATATCTGGATCCATCTGTGGAAAAACTATTTGGGGTTTCTCCCCTTGGATGGAGACTAGGAAGTGGGGTTTCAGCCCCATTTGTTCAAGCAGTCTGAAGGGTTCCTCGGGCACCCCTGGTCTTCATCAGTGGTGTGATCATCTTCATCTTCCCCCCTGGGGGGGAAGAAAAGTGGCGGGGTTGGAGTAGACATCTCTTCAAAATGACTTTCAGGCTCAGTAATGAGCATGTATACGGAGGTATAGATTGACAAATTTTTATCGCAGCTTCCCCATATCATGTCTGTCGGGTTTTAAAGCAGCTTCCTCATCATATGTCTGTCAGTCTATATACGCGCCTCCTCATATGTCGTCAGTTATAACAGCGGCATTCCTATGTGTCGGTCAGTAATATACAAGCATCTCCCCATCATGTCTGTCGTCTTATAAACAGCATCTCCTCTTTATATGTCTGTCAGTCTAATTTAAGCGGCATTCCTCATCTCATGTCTGTCGTTTTATACAGCGATCTCCCCAT